>PVHP010008735.1:12595-52164 GCA_004024765.1 Zapus hudsonius
TAGGCCAACACAAATCAATAATCTTCAGGTAAACACCAGAGATCTGCAGTTCAAGTGTGATATCCATAACAGTCTCTGGAATTTCAATTCCCACACTTACTGCCCCCTTTGTACCTGGGCTGAGTAGCCAGATGAAATCTTTCATCCACTATCACCAGTGCCCCACTGTAGCTTTGCACAGTTATTTTACATTCAAAACGTCTTCCAGTCTCCACTGAAAACCACCATCCGTCTTCACAACTACAACAATGGCCATTTTGTTCTTTGATACATGGGCATCAGCCTTCTTCATACATCACATGTCAGCAGTGTCTCCTCGAACCTTGTGTACTTCATTACCGACTTCCATTCATTTTTTCATGCTTCTAAAACCAATACCAGACAAGTAGCGACATGGCCATTGTGTGAATCTATGGGGGAAACAAATCTTGACCTGAAGCCTTCAGAATTCTTCCTTTCAGTCATCTCAGGAATCTTTTTCATTTTTTTCATTGTGAAGCAGTTGGGCAACCTTAATAATGGTGATCTGTTTACAATAGCAGCTTTAGAAACCTAAAACCAGTCTCTGAGTCTGTAACCTTAAACATGATTGAAGTTTTCTTCTGATAAACCAAACATCTTTCTGTTCTTTATCTTCCACCAAGCACACAAGTCCATTACTTTTAAATTCAACCTTGATTAAATTCTCTGGGAATGGGCAACAGAATGCAGTCAATCTATGGCAGTACCCACTTCCAATAAAGTTCTCTCTTGTCTTTCCTTCCCTTATGAAATCCCGTAAGCCAACACAATTCTCTCTATTTACGCATTTTTAAACCGTCACCAGAATAGCTCTGAAAACTTTATTGACCACACTGTGATGCTTCTCCAGTCTCAAATAGCAGGTCCACCAACATTCCTCCAGCACGGAAATTCCAAAATACAAAAATACACATGCTCAAATATTTCTCATCAACACTCCACTTCTCCCATACCATGTTCTGTTCCACATTGCTGGGTTGAACATCCAATAAGATATAGTTTTGGGGCTGAACAGGTTTATTTCAGTTTACCAATCCAGGGTAAACTCTATCAGTGGCAAAAAGGCTGCTTTCTTCAATAGATCCAAGCAGAGTGAAGCAACTACAGCAACCAAACACCAACACCAGCACCACAGAATGCAAACACCTAAAGCAGCAAGCAAGCAGGAAACCACCAGAATTAAAACGCCTCTCTCCACCCCCACAAAATCCACCTCATGGCTAGACTCCATTATCTGCCCATCAGATAGCTGGAGACCCAAGTTACAAGTTTAATTTTAATAAAACACCTGAGTCCATCGGGCCATACATTTACATTGTCACATTCAAACTATCACAATAACCTCTTGAGAAAAGGCCTCTCTAAGAAGATTACTTAAGAATTTAGAACTGAACTATGGATAGAAAAAAAAAACTATGTAGTTATGGCATTAGGAAAGGACAGTAGATAGTATACAATGATTGCAAAGACCATGAGGCTGATGTACACAAGGCTGTTTCTTGACACAGCAAATAGGTGATAAAACTAACAGTGATGGAAGGAAGGAATTATTAATACCATTTAGGGGCCATCTTCTGTTAGCCTTCATAAGGACTGTGGGTACTATTGCACAGCTCAAAACAATACTTTCCTCTGCTGAAAACAATGGGAACTTGTAACTGATGGCAATCTAAGTCTTCTTTAAGAGGACTACCCAGTTTAATTTGTATTACATGGTATGAAAATGTATTGTATTATTAGGCAGACCTACTGTGGAGCAATTATTTGTACAAGGTATAGTGCTTAATGGGGAAAGGCTTTCGACAGGAGAGGACCAAATAGATGTGAGATCCACAGGGCCATCAAAAATATCATCAAAGTTTATGGTATGAGTCACAAGAAAATATAGTTGTTATAGATGAAAACAGAGAAATAAATGAACACATAAAAGCAGATTGGAGCAGGAGAAGATAGGTAGTGTGTTCTTTTGGTTCTTGGGATTTGAACTCAGGTCCTTGCCGTGCTAGACAAGTTCTCTGCCATGGAGTTGCAGTCCAAGCCTCTGGCTGTTGCTTTGAACATGCATTATAGTTACCTTCTAGTTGCTGGGATGAAGCACCAGACCAAAAGTGGTTGATGGGTGTAAAATGATTGTTTCTGTCTACAGTTTCAAGGAGAAGTTTCATATTGGAAAGGGAAATCATAGCTTGAGTAGAGGCTGGATATCACCTCTTCTACAGCAGGAGGACAACAGTGGCAAGAAGGTGAGCTGAGTTCTGGCAAGGAGTAGGTGGCCATAATACCCTTAAACTCACCCTCAAAAACACACATTCTCCTCCAAGGCTCTACCTCCAAAATCGCCATCAACTGACAACCAAACATTCAGAACGCATAACTTTATAAGAGACATTTGATTCAAACCATCACAACAAATAATCCCCAAATATGCCTGTTATACATCTGTGTGAGGCTGTCTTATAATAATGAGTATATGTCTTTACATACAGGGGAGGATGTGCCAAAGTGAAATCATATAAGAAATCCTGAGTAGATAACCTAGGTTTCACTCATGAGCCTAGGTGAAATCACTAAGGAGTGAAGTGAATAAAGGAAAATAATTCCCAAGTCTATTCTGTGTCTTAGGGCTATTGCCATGTTTTAAAGGTCAGGGGCAGGAGGGAAAAAAGAAACAAAACATAATGGGAAAAGCTGAGGCTTCAGCTGGAGGGAAACAGATGGGTGTGATCTCCAGGACTTGCAGTGAACAAAGATAAATTTAAGGATGCTCTGATTGTCATGAGTAATGCGATTTAGATTGTTCACTTGTTAATGATGTTAATGTTAACACAATCTAACTCAGGTGGATGAACAGGTCTACAAGGATTTCTGGAAGCATCTCCAATCAGAAAGATAGCTGGATGTTCTGAGCTATGGTTGAATCCAGTGTAGAATGTAAGCCATCTCAATTGTTGCAAATCTGTACATTTGAAAAATTGGCAATCTTTGTACATCTCCCTCAGCTCTTGGAAAAATCTGTCCTGGATCTTCCTTCAAATATAAATCCATGCCATCATATTCAGGAGATAATATCTGAGAATAGTTATGATGCTGTGACGTTTTTCTTTATAAAATCATGTTGAGTCTTCAACAATAGATACTGATCACATCAATTTATTATTTGTTAATCTGCACATGAATTCATGAACAATTACTGTGATAAAGTTATTCATTATAGGCTATCATTCTGCCAAGATTACTTTAAGTATTTATATTTCACTCTTGTCTACTGTGTTGTTTTCATTTCAGTTTATATTATTTATTTATTTAATTAGAGAGAGTCATGCACTACGTTGTGCTCTAGGCTTTATGTGAGTACGGGAGAATGAAACGCAGGCCTACAGGCATTGCAAGCAAGCACTTTTAAAAACTGAGCCATCAATTGACCGTAGGCCGATACCTGAGATTCTGGCAAGAGAGGAGCCACCACAGTCATACCTGGGAGGATCCATATGGAACCCCACAGAGAATGACGGGATGAACAAGGGGCCCACAGCCACAGCCATTAAATCAACACAGGATTAGCCAATGGAACAGAAACCAACGATTTTCGACACAAAGACCCCGAAGCTCACAACCTTAAAGCAGCCTTAATACTCATCCACCACCACTCAGGGAACTATGCGGAAGAGGGGTCGGAAAGATTGTAAGAGCCGTGGTGGGGGAGACTATCCAGAGGCATGGCCAGGAGAACCTGGCTGAATACTAGGCTATCCATGGTCCCCTGTCACAAGGACTGATCCAGACGACCCATGGAGGAGGTTATCCAGTGGAGGGGGGAGGGGAGGGCAGCGGGGAATTGGGGATAACAACTCATTGTTTGCCCACTAAATATTGCAACTCATTATGGACTATAAATTAAAAAAAAAAAAAACTGAACCATCTCCCCAGCCAGTGTTTTTAGTTTGTGTACCTTACTTCTCATTTAATCCTTACATTTATTTCTTCTCTTGTTGTCATGCTTCTTAAATATTAAAATGTTTTTAAATTTTTGTCATAGAACTTTTCCTAGACATTCTATCTTCTTTTTTTTAATGAACAAAATGCCACAGTGAGAGGCCTTTCTTTCTTTCTTTCTTTCTTTCTTTTACATTCTATCTTCTTTTATAATAGTAGTGCAGCATGGTGACATATGCCTATACTCCCAGAATTTGGAAGGTGGAGGAAAGACCACAATATTCTCTTTGGCTACATAATGAGTTTGAGGCCAACCTGAGTTTCAGGAAACCCTGTCTCAAAATAACAATGACCACAACAAAAATGACTTTCATAGCATCAGTGTTACTGAGGAGGCAGTTTTATACATCCCTTTAGTTCTGTAAGCTCACAAGTTTTTGTTTGTTGTTATTTAATTATTTGGTTCTACTTATCACTACTTTGTGGTTTTTGGACTGTTTTTGTTTCAAACCAATGATACAGATGTTTGGGAATGAAACTGCAGAAGTCATTACATTTTATATAGTTGATTATTTCTCCTTTTTAATTTATTCCTTGTGAAAATATTGGGAATTTCTTATATGATTAGATGTTTAGCGATTCTAAATATTCTAAAGTAATCATAAAGTCCTGTGTATATCACTTCCATACATTTACTTCTTCCTTTAATACCAACAATCAAAAATAAGAATGAATGATTCATATGCATGTACATGATGTCAAGGGTATAGCCCATATTCTGAATCAGTTTTGATGGCACCAGTAAACTGAGATGTTTTCACACTACACTTTAGTTTTATGAAATTCTTTGAAACTTTATATCACTTAAGGATGAAATAATGACTTTTCTTCATAATAGCAAGAGAAATGTAATATTGAAAATCAAATCAATAATGTGAGAGTTGGAATAACAGTTGGCCATGGTGAAGTTCACAGGTTTTTTAATATAATTTAAAATTTATTTATCATTATATGAATGGTTGTATCCTTGTTATATGTGTATTATGTATAAGTATATACATTGAATGATCAAATCTTGTGAATGTGTTCCTGTTTCCCTCCTCTCTGTCCCCTACCCACTGGGGTCCTTCTCGGTGTGCATACTGGATCTGTCCATAGGCTAGGCGGTTATGAACTGCACCAGAGGGAGCCAGTTTTTCTTTTCTTTTTCTTCCCCCTTTGTGTATTGTTGCTAAGGGGGGCAATGTCTCTGGATATTCTCCTCCACCATGACTCTTACATTCTTTCCATCCTCTCTTCCACTCAGTTCCCTGAGTCATAGTGGGTGAGTTTTAAGTCTGCTTTATTGTTGAGATCTTAAATATCTCTGGATATTTGTCCTTGGGTTTTATCTTTTATTCAAACATTTTAGCCATGATTTTGTTTAGGGTAGTATGGATTAATGGCAGTATTGTGTTGGTTAATATTTTATAATGTATGGCTTCATTTTATTTATTTGTTTGTGTTTATGAGTGTGTATGGATGTGCAAGAACCTCTTGCAAGTGAAAACAAATGCCAGATGTGTGTCACACATTTTGCATCCAGCTTAAATGGGTGGTTTGGGAATCCAACCCCAGCCTGCAGGCTTTGCAAGCAAGTTCCTTTAACTGCTGCACAAACTTCCCTGAGTAGGCTTCTGAGTATACCAAATCTGTGAGGAATTTCAAAGAAACTGCATACTGATAAAATTATTTGCAACAGCAGAGGACTTCTATTACACCTTTCATCTCTAAGAATAAGAAAACATGCAGTTAGTCGATGAACATGAATCCTCCTGATAACATTTATCCAAGACTCGAAATAAACAGTATAAAATTTTGTTAAGCTGTGATAGAATACAAAGAATTCTGTCAGATATAATTTTGCCCTATGCGATCTCTTTGAGTATTTTCCTCTTATCTGTTACTCTTGTTTCTTATCATTTGATTTAGCACTAAAGTAGAGAAATTAATCTCATCTATATATACTTTCTTTTTATTTGAAACCGGAGAAGAAAACTCACTATGCTGTAATAATGAACTCTGGCATCTCTTATCTAATAGGATAACACGAACCTCAAGGGACAATACTAGGAGATGCTGACAGGAAGAGAGATGAGAATGAGCTAAAATAGGCATTTTTTTCTGAGGAATTGATTATAACTCATAGTGTGATTTAAAGAGAGAAATAGGAACCATTTATGTGAAAAGAATAAACTGCTTTAATTTGGAAAAGTACTTTTTGATTGACTCATGTTAGTTTAAAGAACCGTTTGGCCATCCACATATTCATGAAGTCAATATTATTAAAACACGTTGACATGAATATTTTTGTTCATTATTAACTTTCATTAAAGATAAAATTCTATGTCAAACAAAGATAAATTATATTTTGATCATTGTGTTTTAATGGATGTGTTGAGTGACTCTCAAAATGCCATGATTAAATAACAATATTATAACACAACTAAATTGTGAGTACATGTTTTGAAAAATATAGATAATTGTATGTGCATTTTGAAGAAACACTAATATTCACTTAAATTTTAGCCAATGCTGAAAATACTTTAAATGGTAACATTGGGAATTGCAATTGTTTATAGATCAGGGAATGAATTTTTTTAATATCTTTATTATGAATAAGTACATACATTATATGAGCAAATCTTGTAAATGTGTCCCCATTTCCCTCCTTTCTGTCCCCTACCCACTGGGGTACTACCTTGGTACGCATACTGGATCCGTCCATAGGATAGGGTTTATGAACTGCACCAGAGGTAGACAGTTTTTCATTCTCCTTTTTTTCTTCCCCCTTCTGTATTGTTCCTGAGGGTGGAAATGTCTCTGGATATTCTCCCCCCATCATGGCTCTTACAGTCTTTTCGGGGCCCTTCAGTTCTCTGAGTTATGGTGGGTGAGTTTCAAGTCTGCTTTTTTTTTAACTATTGAGCTAAATTTTTATTTTCTTTTTGTTCTCTATTTTTTCTTTATTATCCATAATTAGATAAACTTAATGAGTGAATAAGGTGTTGATGTCCCCAATTCCCCGATTTCCATTCTCCCTGTCCCCAATCATCTGGGTATCCTCCTCTGTGGGCCGTCTGGATCAGTTCACGGAGTAGGGGGTAATGGATAGCCTAGGAGTCAACCTGGTTCCAACCCCCTTTTGTATGTTATTATTGAGGGGGGCCATGTCTCTGGATGTTCCCCCCCCACCAGGGCTCTTACATACTTTCGGCCCTCTCTTCTGCTCAGTTCCCTGAGTCATGGTGGGTGAGTATTAAGGCTGCTTTACTGTTGAGGTCTTAAGTGCCTCTGTACTTATGCTTTAGGTTGTGTTGAAGAAATGTTGGTGTCTGTCTCGCTGGCTTCTCCCGGGTTGACCGACTGGCTGTGGTTATAGGACTCTTGCTCTATGGGGTTCCATGTGGAGCCTCCATGGTAGGTCTGGGGTGGCTCATCTCTTGCCAGGATGTCAGCTATCAGCCACAGCTCTCTCGCTGCCTTCTGAAAAATACAAACAGAATCTCCATCGGAGAGTGAGATCAGTGTAGGTTAACTGAGATACACATTTCTGAATTGGCTAGATTCTATTGTTAGTAGCCTCTTTGTAAGTCACTTATAAAGTGCATTTCTCTTTGGGGGCCCAAGACTTTGGTTCCCAATGCATTTAGCCTCGAGTCCCCAGTTCCAGTTAAGGGCTCCCTGTCACTGAGTGGATTACTTGGCTGAATTACAAGCTCTTGATTGCTTCCCCCTGTCTTTGGCTCCTCCATTGCACACGTGTTTGTTTCATGGTTCACTGTTCTCTCCCAGTAGGCAGTGTGTTGAGCCTACTCATGGCAGCAGAGTTTGTTTCATATCAGTGGTCTCTGTTTACTCCAGCTGTCATTGACCAGTTTCCCCTGGCAGCTTATGCAGTGCCTTCTAGCTCTGCACTAACTACCATCTGGAGGATGGTTACCATTCTGGACCTCATAGGGTCTCTCAGTGCTGATAGATGGCTTTCTCTAGTTTCTTCAGCAACAGGATCCTACCTCAGAATCCTGTCTTGTTTTTTAGGGATCTCATAGTTCACTTTGGTCAATAGCTCAGTGAGGGAAGGGGCCAATGACTGTGACCAGGAGTTGCAGGTCTGATCAATTTTTCACTGACTTAGACTCTCTCCCCTTCTATTCAAGGTCCCTTTTCCCAGACAACGCCCACTACATGCTCAATAGTTTACATTATGGATGTGAGAATTTTATGATTTTGAACCAATTTTGGTTTAGCTTCATGTTTAAGTCATCTCCCCCCCCTCATTCCTTGCCCCTCTTTCACAAACTCTCACTTCTCTCCACTGGTTTGCATAGAGTTTATGGTTAACCTCATTAGGAACCACATATCAGGTAGAATATGTGGCATTTGACTCTTCTTTTGAGAGTTCACTTACTAAGATCTGCTTCAAGCCGGACCATTTTTCCCTAAATTTTGATGTGTTATTTTTCCTTTCAGCTGAGTAAAATTCCATTGTGTAAATATACCACAGGTTTGTTATCCATTCCTCCATGGATGGGCCTTTGGGTTGATTCCAATTCTTGGCTATTATGAGCTGCTATAAATGTAGTTGCACAAAAGTCTCTATGCTGTGATGTAATAACATCTTGTGGATAGATGCCTAGTAGAGAGATAGTTGGGTTCATTGGTAGCTCTATGTCCATTTTGTTCAGGAGTCTCCGCAATGCTTTCCATAGTGGTTGAACAAATTTGCAATCCCACCAGCAGTGAATGAGGGTTCCTTTTTCCCCTCATCTATTGTTATATATACTATTGTTGTTGGTTTTCTTTATGATTGCCATTCTGACTGGAGTAAGGTGGAATCTCATTGTGGTTTTTATTTTATTTCCCTGATGCTTAAGGATGCTGAGCACTTTCTTAAGTGAGTAAAAGCCATTTGTGTTTCCTGCTCTGTGAATTCTCTGTTGAGATCAGTGTCCCATTTTGTGAGGGGGAAGTTTGAGTTTTTATTATGTATTTTTTTTGAGAGAGAGAGAGAGAGAGAGAGAGAGAGAGAGAGAGAGAGAGAGAGAGAGAGAGAGAGAGAAAGTGCCCCAGGGCAACCACCTGTGTGGGTCTGGCTTATGTGGGTCCTGGGGAATTGAACCCAGGGCCTTAGGCACTGGAGGCAAGTGCCTTAACCGCTGAGATATCTCTCCAGCCCTGCCTTTTTGTTTTGATTGACACTTATGGAGCATTGGTTAAAAGAGAACTTGACAGCAGCGATGTTCACAGTCCACATGTTTTCAGAGTGCATGCAGGAGACGTGGGATAGTGAGAGTTCAGGTAAACTGCAGACAAAACATTCTACATCCAATTAATTGCTTTATGGCAGACAGTCAACAACCAATGTGTGGTGGACTTCTGCCTTTAGACATTCACTGTGGCTGGATATTTTTCTACAAAGTAATATAAGTATTCCTCATTAAATTTGAAATAACTTACAAGGAATTCATTTTGGTGATGATTATTTGGTTAAATCCTAAGATATAGCATAGATATTTACTATTCTTTCTGAAGACTTTGATGAGATTTCATTTACTGGTTAGCATGAGTTTTAGGTATTTTTTTTCCTTTTTTCAAAAATATTTTTAATACATTATGAATTAGTATATACATTGTATTAGCAAATCTTGTCAAGATGTCTCCATTCCCCCCATCTCTGGGGTCCCTCCTCGATGGGCATACTGGATCTGCCCATAGAGTGGGGATGTATGGACTGCACCAAAGGTAATCAGTTTTTTTTTCCTTCCCCCTTTGTATGTTGTTGCTGTGGGGGGCAGTGTCTCTGGATAGTCTCCAGTGGAAACTTTCTGGCAACATTTAAAAGAACCAGAAATCATCAATCCTAAAACATTTGGGCTAGCATGTGTTGTTACTAATTGTCTCCAAGATTGGCTCTTTTCACTAAAGTCCTCTTTTATGGCAACCATCACTCCCTGGTCCATTGATTCGTTTGTTTGTTATTTGTTTGTTTATTTGCTTATTTGTTTGAGATGGGCTCTCCCTGCGTAGTACAAACTGGCCCAGACTTCACTCAGGAGCACAGACTGACATCTAATTTTTAGCAATCCCATAACCTCAGCTTCCTAGATACTTGGATTCCAGACATATACTTGGCTATTGAGAGATTTATCTAGACACTACACTATTCTCCCTTCCATTACCTTCAACCCAAAAGAAAACATTTCTGTGTAACTTCAGCATTGCTATTACAAATCACTTTGGTCATTTTCCACTCTCCAAATGAAATGGCCTTGTGTTTTTCTCTTCTAGCTAACAGCATAAAGTTACAGTGCGCTAGCTCTTGCAGGAATTTGAGATCCTTGTGTCTATTTCTGAGACCTAATGAACTTTTCAATTCTGCCAAACTTTTACGTGGACAAACTGTACAATCTGAGATTGCTTGCTGAGGGTCCTGTTGAAGCCTGGAATAGTAAAAAAAAAAAAAAAAAAAAAACAGGGAAGAAGGGTCCTAGTTATCCTACTTAGAATGCAAAATAGAAAAGAACAGGTAAAAATTACAAAACTGGTGTGGATTATGTTGAATCCCTTCTCAGAGATTTGCTATTGACATTCAGGTATTTAAGAAGTAGCAGAATAGCCCAAAGAAATGAGCATGGATGTTTTCTGAGCAATGAATGCCAAGTTATCACTTTTTTTCCCTGATGGGAAAATAATTCAGCATACTTGTAAAGCAGAGCATAATGCTGAACTAATGAAGCTTTCTCATGAAGAACTAGTACATGAGATACGAGCAATTTGTCTATTTAAGATTTAACTAGCATGGCAGCTGGCTTTCTGAAAGATCCATTGACATTAATTTTAAAGTTGAAAATGCTACATAAGCGATCATAAAATATAGACACAGTCAAAATAAATGAGGCAATCTCTCAAAATATACACTATTCACAGGGACTTTCAAGTTTCAAACTGCAAAGCTTTTTCAAATGAGAAGTATAGTGTGTTTTTTTTCTAGGTGCTATTAGGATGAATTTGTTTAATTAGGGGTGAACTTTTGGAAACAGGGATTCTTTGAAGCCTCATGAAGCAGTCAGCAGAAGAAAAGTCAAAATAATTACAGTGGATTTATGAGTGATTATGGAAATCTTCAGATAAGAAAGGTTTTATATAAGCTATGGAGTCTCACTGTTCTATGTAAGCTATAAAATCCCTTTTAGCTTCTTGATCTAGTCAGGTTATATTTTGGATTAATTATAAGTACCTAGAAAGAAATACCACATTATTGCTTGGCAAAGCCTGATAGGTGAGCTGATGGAATAGAGGGTTGTATATTGAATGAGCTTTTCAGTCAGACCAGAACTGAAACATAAAAACATAGAAAGTGTGTGAGGCAATAATCGTTCCCACTTTATATCTCAAAGCACCAAAGCAGAGATGTGGCATATCTAATTTGTATTTGTGATGGGTCTGGGATTTATGGCCTTTTGTCTGTTTTAGGTCTCCCCCCCTTTTTTTTCCAAAAGTTTTAAGAAGGAGGTCTTGGAATTTTCTCTTTTTATGTCTTACATGCTTCCTTTTGTTTCTGGGGCTTCTGAAATTAAACTTTGTTCTCCATGCTTCCCTCCAATCTCCTTGTTAAACAACCCTTCCTATCCCATTTCTCTGTCCCCAGATATCAGCTGAAAGACCTCTGCATCCCCTATCCACCATATATCCACCTATCCACTCCTATAACCTGGCGAGTGATAAACATTTCATAAGAGCCCTGCAAATGAGCCCATATGCTAATATAAATTGGGTAGCCACAAGACACATTGCTAAAATGGTAATGCTAATTTACAGTGTAGAAAAAAAACATTATAGAGATGTTAAATGCACATTGAAGTGTCCATGTACTTCAGAATTCATGCAGTAATTAAAACGCAGTGGCCTGGGCTAAGTGGAGTAGCAAAAGCTTATCTGGCTTCCATGTGTTAGTGTCACTGACTGGGAGTATTTTTCATTCCTACAATAGTTGGTCTATGGTTTGCAGCGCTTACCTTGACATGCTGACCTTTTCACATTGATTCTTTGTACCTGCTGCTAAGATACAAAATCAATGTAATCAAGCAGGAAAATCACTTGACACTGGAAGAGCCTGATAAGAGAAGAGAACATCTAGTAGCCCGGTGTCCTTGATGTGCTAATACTTGTCCAAAGACAAGTACAGCACGCAGCCTACATTCAGGTACTATTTAATGTACACCCGCACATCTCCTGGGTGACCTTTATTGTAAAAAGGAGATGGGAAGCAGGTAGAGATTTTTATTTTTTATGAATCTGTCCTATATGGCAGCCCAGGACACTGTTTGCTGGGTTTCTTTTGTGAAGGATTGTTGTGGTCAGCTTTCTGGTTGCTGAGCAGAAAGAACCCAAACAAAAGTGGCTTGTAGAGGAATGGGTTTATTTGGCTTACAGACTCGAGGGGAGACTCCATCCTGGCAGGGAAAAGGATGGCATGAGCAGAGGGCTGGACATCACCTCTGCCACAGCACTGAACAGCGGCAGGAAGGTGTGCCAAACACTGGCAAGGGGAAGCTGGCTTATAACCCCATAAGCCCACCCCTGACAACACAGCTTCATCGAGGTTGTAAAATCCAAACTGCCATCAGCTGAGGATCGAATACCCAGAACACCTTCATTTGTTTGTGGGGGGCACCTGGATCAAACCATGACAGGGGTCTTCCAGTTCTCCTGTCTCCCCCATGTGTGCATTCGCCACACTTAGAGCTGCTTGAATCCTATCAGTGACAGATACAGTCTACTTCTCCCTTTGCCCAGTTCTCCATTTCTGATGGCATCTTTACAGTGACTTGAAGTACTAACACAAGCCCCATGGCCTTCCATTTTTGTGGTTAAAACTCTGGGTCAGAAAATCTTCTGCTTAGTTGGTTTTTTCATGTAGAATAAAACTAGTAGGGGGATCCTGACTGAATTTTTATTGCTACACATTAGCCTTCAATTTATAAATTAACAATAATGTGTTTTTAAATAACTCATATTAGAAAACCAAATGGGGTCCTTGGTTTATTTTAAAGTGTTCATTTTTACTACTGTTCATCCTAAAATATTTGGGATATTTATATGATTTAGATTTGTGTTGGGTGTTATATTCTTCTTAGATATTTTACATTTTAATAGTCATAAAAGCTACAAATCATGAATGCTAACTTACCATCCTAAAATATTTTATCCTAAAAATTTCAACAAATTGGTTTCTTGAATGTGACTTCTATATATAAATCTGACCACAGAATTATTATTTTTTAATTTCTTTATTCATTTTCAAGGAGAGAGAGAGAGAGAGAGAGAGAGAGAGAGAGAGAGAGAGAGACAACACAAGGGTCACCACACCTTGTGGTCTGGTTTATGTGAGTACTGGGGAATTGAACCCAGGGCCTTAAGCACTGGAGGCAAGCAAGTGCCTTAACTGCTGAGCCATCTCTGCAGCTCATGACTGCAGGATTATTTTAAGCATTTTCCACATACACTTTCCCCGTCAGTGTATACTGCATTTGTGATAAAGATGTTTTAAATTTTCTAATTGGGATAAAATAATACTATGTGGTTATAAATAGACATGTTCAGTGTGTGTCTCATTAGAATCCTTTAAAAATTTAAATTGTTATATTGAAAGAATACTCAAAAGAGTCCAAAGCAGAAATGCAGTCACTTTTCAGAGCTCAAAAGTAAAACAGACTTAAAACTCACCCCTCATGACTCAGGTAATTTTGCAAAAGAGGGGGAGGAAAGATTGATAGAGCAATGGTGGGGGCAGTATCCAGAGGCAATGCCCTCTTCAAAAAATTGTCTACTGCTTAAACATTTCATACCCCTCCATCCCATGGACCATTCTAGAAATCTCATTGAAGAGGGCCCTTAGTGGATTGGGGGCAGGGAAGAGGGAAATGGGGGTACTAACACAAGCCTTATTCATACAGTGTTTCTAATTATTAACAATAAACAAATTCGTTTATATAAAATGATTTTTGGTTGAGGGTAGGATTAGAATTTCCAATATGATCTGTATGTGCTCTAGATACGCTTTTTCCAATTGTGTTATGCATTTATGGAAATCGGAGTTCTCAGTGTTGACGACTATAAACTGACCATGTCTACAACTCTGAAATGTATCCTCCAGTAGTAAATATTCCAAGTAGTTAATTCCTTATTTGAAAAAAAAAGCAAACTCTTTCACAACTTTGCAAATTTGTTTCTGTCATTCATTAAGATAAAATTTTCTCTTTGCCAAATAAATGCCTTAAAATATTTTTTATTTATTATCAGTAAATATTTAATTTAGCCTTCTACTCTATATACATATACAAGGTCATGTAATAATCTTTATGTGAAAGAAAGATCACAAGTAGAAATTATTTAAGAAGCACTACCAAATAAAGCTCTAGCAAACTCACCATTTTGGATAATATGCATAAGTTTTAAAAATCTTAAATTAGAATGAATGTTATAGGATTATTTAATTATATTATTAAATTTTTTGAAACATACATTATAAAATGTTTTACCTTTTACTGTTCATCCATGTACCCTTTTCATTCACCCATTCAATATTTTATTTATTTGAAAAAAATATATTGTTTTGTTAAGTAGTGTCTCACTCTAGCTCAGGCTGTTCTGGAACTCACTCTGTGTCCCAAGCTGGCTTTGAAGTCACAAAGATCTATTTACCTCCGCTTCCAGAGTGCTGTGATTAAAAGGCAACTTGCCCAAGTCCTTCAATATTTGTTGAATACAGAGACTACAGGGATATAAACTTGTTTCCAGCTACCTGCAGCTCCGTGGGTTCAGATCCTTGGAGGTAAAGTTTTAGCTTAAAATACAATTTTGATTTATTAAGCAAACACTCTAGTGATAGCAAGTCATGAGGGAAAATAATTCTTCAATTATTTCTTGATATAAAAAATCCAACAAATAAATAAAATAATGAAACATTACCATTGGTCCCCATTTGGTGATAGATTGTATTTCTATTGTATTCCAAAAAACTAAAACAACTGATACTTGAGATGAGACTAGTGGTCACTGGAGTTCCTTCGGGGCCTTAGTCTGATCTGATTAAACATCCTTCTTTCAGGTTCCACTTGGTTTGGGTTTGAAATTGAGTCCAAAATAATTGGTTATTGCAACATAAAATTGATATAATCGATTGTGCTCTTAGGACTTGGCTTGATTAGCATTATAGCAAGAAAGGGAGATAAAGAGAAAAATAAATTCATAATGACATCTGTCCCACACATATCTCTAATGAGTGTAATAGGTAATAGATCACTACTTGACTTATGAAAAGTAGTAGTGCCCATGGATAACCATTATGAAATAGAGAAGACTTTTGGTGCGAATATCAGCACTACAGATGAGTTGCTATGGATTTTCAACATCATAATATGAATATTTCAGCATAATTGTTTAGGCATCACTCACTGACAAATCGAGAATGAAGATGTCAAATTTTAGATTACTCCTAGAAAATTTTTGTTTAAGATGTCAAAATCTATAAGATTAATACAATGTCACAAACATGAAATTTTCCTCAAAAATATATTTTACAAATGAATTCTGTTGGTTCAATAAGTGAGAATATTTGTGTTTAAGAATAATACTATGTATTGATGGAAAGTTGCTTATTGAGATCATCTTTTTAGAAATTGATTAAAAATTAGTAACTAGCATATACTCATATTGAGCCATTTAAATTAAAAATATCATAAACTTTTTCTTAGACACAAATTTTTAAAAAATATTTATTCATTTGCAAGGAGATGGAAAGGGAGAAAGAGAAAGACAGAGAGAGAGAGAGAGAGAGAGAGAGAGAGAGAGAGAGAGAGAGGTAGAAGAGAATGGACATACCAAGGTCTCGAGCAACTGCAAAAGAAATTCAAATATATGTGCCCCTTTGTCTGGCTGGGGAATGGAACCAGGGTCATTAATCTTTGCAGGCAAGTGACTTAACCACTGATCCATCTCTCCAACCTGGAAAGTCGTCTTAAATTCATGCTGTCATAGCAAAAAAAAAAGTGTCCAAAATATGGGAACAGTCTTACAATCTTTACTGTCTTCATAAAGTTCTGTGAATCTAAAATTGTTTAAAAATTAAAAAAAATTTTAGAATCTCTGAAATATTAAAGACTGAGTATATTTTTAGATCAGGAGTTAGTGCTCACAATGAGTTATTCCACAATGAGAAATTACACAATGAGTTACACTGATTTTTCTTCAAAATTGAAATATTAAAAGTACACAAAAATGGATCATAAAGTAATCTGTTCATTCCTGAGATTGGTATGCTACTGAACTGCCAAAAATCTAATCCTCAGGCATATAAGGTTAGTAAAATGAAGGAGAGAACACATGTAGGTATCAATCTATAGGTTTTGCAAAATTCAATCCATTTTCATGATGCCGTGTTAACTTAACTTTGTAGCCAGAAGATTCAAACAAAGAAACACTTCAAGCCCGATGAAGCAGGGATCTGCCTGCTAGGGCCTCATGTGGTAAATTCAACTTTAATAAAACATCTGAGTCGATGCACCCCTACATTCAGCCTGTCACATTCATATAAACACATATACTCTTCTTAGGATAATAATATGAGTAATGAATTTCCCCTTTGATGGAACTTGTAGTCCCTAATTTAAGTTTTATCTACCATAGCTTCGAAAACATGAGCAGGTCTCCTTTGATATCCTACCATGTCTTCTTATTCCTTCTGTGCAAACCCGCCCCAGCCTCCTCCTTCATTATCACAGACTCCTGGTAAGCTTCTCTCTTACTCCCTTCTTCAGCTCCCAAAATTACTCCCTTGATCTATTTGAAAACATGGACTTGAAACTTGAAGAGACTGGATTTTGATCTTTCTTTTCATTTAGGTAACTTAGGTAACTAATTGGACATTAGGAACAGAGATCACTTGAAAAACCTAAATTATAAAAGACTAACGGAATCTCTAATGCCATGGTCATTATAATGTTCCCTTCTAATTTTTGTCTGTGTAGTGAGAGTTGGTGGAAACTTCAACACATATTAAGGAAGTGATAGAGTGTTTAACACAGAAGAATAATAGAGATTAATTTTCATTCAAAGGTTTGAAAAACCTATCAATTCAATAACCAATTCCTAAAATTATCACCTGGATATTTCTTTTGTAAAACAAATAAACAAAAACACATGTGTTGCATTCTATATCCATTTTTTTCTGTTCCTTCAGTGTGACATCACTGTTGTGTATGCATTTCACTGTAAATCTATTTCATTTTCTTGTGCCAAAGAGTTTTAAATTTTCATAAAATGTTACATAATCAAAATGATGTAGATATTGTAAAGAATTACTAAATAGGTAGTAAATTTCATCATTAATGTTAAAAGAATATTTTATTACATTCATAGCTGTGTTAACTTATGAATGTTTATATCCTGGAGGTATTGAAACTATCAGAATTCACTTACAATTTTTGCATTGACTCATTTCAAGCATTCTATTGTATTATAATATTAATAAGGACCCTCTATGAAACCCTTTTTTGTGCATATGTTTTAAGAACTTAGCCTATATGTATCGTGAAATCTCAGTGTGCATCACTAAGGTTTAAAAGAAAAGAAATCATTACTGTTATGTTTGATTCAGTTGAAGGTATAGTACAGGCTGTGTAAATGAATCTGCAAAGTAACTTCAGGTATGGTTAGTGCCATCTGGAAGGTAGATTAATCTATAACTATGAACAGAGATGGACATGTTCAGTCACAGTAAGGAAACAGATGTTTGAGAACACACCCTTTTGGGGAGGCCTAAAAAAGTATGGCTACAATAGTAAGGATATTGATTTTATCTTGAGTGGAAGAAATAACTGCTTTACTACTGTGAATAAAAAGTAACTGAAGTTAGATTATATGGTTACTAAAGAAGGTAGGGACCAGAATGCTTAGGGCCTTGTACAATAGACATTGATAATTCATAGAAATTATTATATATTATTATAAAATATTCTTGCAGTCAGTTCCAAGGTTGGACTTTCTTCACCAAAGAAATAGAAAACCCTTAGGGGAAAAATGACGATACATGTTTACGATGTAATAAATGTTACAAAGAACCTGATAATTCTTACAAATCTATTCATTTCATTAAAGTTCTCTCTCATCCTAATCTCTCTTAAAAAAAAAGAAAATGAGGTAACTAAAATGACTGGCATTGCTTACTTGCAGGATTCAGATTCAGGGCACGTGGAAACAATTTTTAGCACCTAGACTTGGATGATCGTACTCAAAGAATCTCATAATTATAGATAATAAGTAAGTTTCTAAGAACCTTTTGAATTTTTAATTTGAAGTATTTTCTTTTAATATTAATATTTAGTGCATGTGTGTATGGAGTATGTTTGGTGTGGTATGTGTATATCATATGCACATGGGGGAAAGGCTAAGGAGAACATTTCCAGTATTGCCCTTCCACTTTAATTTCCTTGAGATGCTGTCTTTCACTGAACCTTGAACTTCCCTTTTATCTGTCAGACTGCTGACCAGGGAGCCTGACCCTAGCAATACTCTGGTCCCCAACCCCACTCCCCACAAGACTGGAGTTATAGAGATGTGTGCATGTAACCTTTTTTTTTTTTTAAGTGGGCACTGAAGACAATGTTAGGACCTTTATCCAGCCCTAATGTTTAAGGCAAGTCCATTTACTCACCGATCCATGTCCCCAGTCCCTTTTAAAGTGGGTCACACAAACATTGCTTCAATATTTTCTATTGTCCATGCACCCAAGACATTGAATTTTAATTGCTCATTTAAATTTGTGTTAGTTGGAATGTTTAGAATAGAATGATTGGTTTGACTCGAAGCTTGAGTTTTAGATTCTTAAAGGAGCTTCATGCATAAATTATATGTACATTTTTATTATTTAGATCTCTGAGGACTGTTTTAGCCTATCGTAATACAGTATTGTAGGACATTAAAAATAATGACTTAACATAAAATAGACATTTATAAGGGATTCCAATACCATTTGATAAAAATGACATTCTCCTTGCCCTAGTCCAGGCTGACCTGGAATTCACTATGTAGTCCCAGGCTGTCCTTGAATTCACAGCAGTCCTTCTAACTCTTCCTGGTGAATGCTCAGATTAAAGGGATGTGCCATGATACCCAGAAAAATATTTTTGCTTACTGAATGGAGAGAAAGAGAGAGAGAGAGAGAGAGAGAGAGAGAGAGAGAGAGAGAGAGAGAGAGAGAGAGAGAATGGGCAAGCTAGGGCCTCCAGCCACTGTAAACAAAATCTAAATGCATGCATCCCTGTGCATCTGGCTTGACGTGGGTACTGGGGAATCAAACCCAGGTCTTTAGGCTTTGCAGGCAAGAGCCTTAACCACCAAGCAATCTTTCCAGCCCCTTTACTATTTCTTAATCCTCTCTGGTGTGTTATATAAAGGAGCTTCTATTTCAGGACTTCATGAGCATGTGTAACTGTTCCAGCATTTTCTTAGATATCAATTTCCCCGAAATAAACCTCACTATTCAAATTTCTTCCTCAATGAATTCAATAATCCATAACTTTAAAAATACTTTCTCTCAGCATGCCTCTCTCTGTACCCTGTTCTATATTTCTCATGATAACTATTACTTTCTTATATACACGTATATTACTGAAAGTAGTATATATTCTATTTATTTTATCATTGCTATGACCAAATACCTATAGAAGGGTTTTGTTTTAGCATCCATCATGGAAGGGAAGGCATGTCAGCAGGATTTTGAAGCAAGCTGGTCACGTTCAGTCCACAGTGAGGAAGGAAGGAGCTCCTTCTAGTCTTCTTTGCTGCATTATATTCCCTCTGAGACCCCCAGCCCATGAAATGATGCAACCAACACTGAGGGTGGGTCTTTCCACCTCGATTAATCTAATCCAGAACATCCTTCATGGGCACTGCAAGATTTATCTCTAAAGACATTCTAAATCCTGCCAAGCTAAAAACACTATAGTCATGTCGCTTTTTGCTCCATATGCTTGTTCATTTAAGTAGGAATTTGTTGCATTTAGTGTTTATGCAATTCATGATGTGAACTGATCACGCTAGAGTCTTATAGACTATCAAATGTGTTATGTGTTCATCTGTTAAATTCAGTCTCGTTTAACTAAAATTCCAGGTTTGGGGATTTGTATAATATGGCCAGTAGAATTTAGTACATGAGGCTGAAGTATTAGAAAGCCTCTACTTACAGATTGCAACAGACAATATCACTGGGGATCTTCATAACATACTTTTTCTTGCAGTTATAAATTGCTCACTTTTCTCAGCAATTGATTTTTCACAGCTCAACCTTTCATTTTATGTGAACGTTTATAATCCTCTTGGTTTTCCTTGGTGTTCTAGTTCAATAGTGATTATTTAAAATGCATTATTGTTATTCCATCTATGTCCTCAGTGCAAAATTCTCGAAATTCTAAGTGTATAATACTTGTCATTTCTTCCAGAGCGGCCAAATCTCATAGAGAAATGATTCCTCTCATGGTATATTATGCTCTCGTGCAAGTATTCAGGTCTAGTGTTAATTCTTATCCTTGTCCAAGTTCATTGTCTAAAACGGTGATCAATGACAATATAACAGGATGAGGCAAATTTTCTTTTTAAATATTTTATTTGTTAGAGAGAGAGAGAGAGAGAGAGAGAGAGAGAGAGAGAGAGAGAGAGAGAGAGAGAGAGAGAATAAGTATGCCAGTGCCTCTTGATCCTGAAATTGAACCAGAATCATGCAGCACTTTGTCATCTTGCTTTATGAAGGTACCAGGGAATTAAATCCAGGCTGGAAGGCTTTTCGAGCAAGCACCTTTTATCAGCTGACACATCTCTCCAATCCTAAAGCAAACTTTCTAAAGAACCTCACTAACATTGAGAGATTATTTTTCCTCTTTTTAATTCTTTCTTATTTTTCTCTTGGCCTTTTTATTGTTTATTCATTGTGTATTTATTTTGGGAGGCTGTTTTACTATTGTTTGTGTTTTTGGTATGCTTTGAAATAGGTCCTAGTTCTGTATCCCAGGATTGTTTTGAAATCACACTTAGCCCAAGGAGCTTTTAAACTCGTGTTGGCTCCCCTGCTTCAGTCCCCTACTGCTAGAAATCCAGGTGTGATCTGAACCTGTTTTTTTTTTAATTCATAATACTCCTCCTTCCTGTTATTGCATTATACATCTCATCAGAGTGAAAAATATAATTTCACTGTAGATAACTTTCAGTGAAATCATATATTGTTGTCCATTGGTTATAAAAATTAGAAAATGGGTAGAGAAAAATTGATAACAGACAGACTTTTACTTTATATTTTAGGTTTATGTTACCATTTGTTTACAATATTATACAAATTCAGGCTTTTATATTTTTCTATTACTCATGAGGATATATATTGATTTCTGATGGCAACCTTGCATATAACACATGAACTATGCATACCTTTGTTCATTAGACTGAATGGCACCTGAGTAAAGGAATTCTGATTTTCATGTTTAAAATAATATAGCAGTAGATATGATATTCATATTTAAATTTCAATATATAGTCTAAAATGATTTTATATTTCTGCAAATATTCTATATCTGGAAATATCTTTATCCATAGAGGACACTACAACCATTTACAAAGAAAAATATAATTTCTGAGAGGGAATATAAATAATATTCTTGGTAATTAATAAATTATTGCATTATTTCTATGCCAATCTTCAAAATACCCGATCTTATTTAATATTTAATTATAAGATAGTAAATATGGTATTTGAACAGTGCTTCTTGTCACTTCATCATCAGTAATATATGGTTGTGTGGTATTAGGAATGTATTTAAACATTTAAAATCCCTTGAATCAAAGTGGCATAAAGTTTTCTTTGATATCTAAGCCCAAAGAGGGTCAGTTTTCTCTTCCCACCCTAGGGACAATTTGCCTGAAACAATGTACTCATAAAACTCAATTTGCTTCTGGCTACATATGCCATGATTTGTCTGCATGTAAGTGTGAAGCATTTTTTTTAAATATTTTATTTATTCATTTTCAAGCAGAGAGATACAGGAGATAGATGTTGAGAGAGAGAGAAAGAGAGAGAGAGAGAGAGAGAGAGAGAGAGAGAGAGAGAGAGAGAGAGCACACAAGGACCACCACCTTGTGGGTCTGGCTTATGTGGATCCTGGGGAATTGAACCCAGGGCCTTAGGCACTGGAGGCAAGTGCCTTAACCGCTGAGCCATATCTCCAGCCCTGTGTGAAGCATTTTTGTGAGAGTTTCAACTGCAGTTTTTGATTCATTACGTTTTGAAAGGCATTGCTTCTTGATTTCTGATTTACAGTCTCATTCATTTCTGTTTGAAAAAGTCATCTTTCCTTTTGCCTTTAATATATTCCTTTTGGAACAATTTCTCTTCCCCCTGAATGCTACCATTCATACGACTCATAAATCATCTCAAGCCCGGTGTACTGATCAGATAACCATGTTTGCTTTATATTATACCATCTTTAACTGATCAGCTATAAAGCAACAGGAAAAGGAAATCTATTCTCACATTATTGATTTTATGAAGCCCAGTTGTGAAACTTAAACAGAGGCTTTTATTTGGATTTTAAATAAGTGATGACTTCCAGTGTTCTATCCTAATGAGGCATTTGGATTCCTTGTATTTGGAAAGTGAATGAAACATGAGAAAATTAAATGTTTTCCATATCAGTAATGATATGTATTTATGATAATGGAATAAAATCCATGATTTAGGGTTTTATTTATTACCAGCACAATCTTAGGGAAAGTGTTCACCTCTCACCAGATTGAAAGTCATCACGCAGTGCTAGACTGTGGTAAGATTTGCTTTGCTACTTCAGAAAAGAAATGAATTGATGTATTATTTTGATAAGATTTGTGGGTAATGCTGTGGTCATTAGCACTAAAAATATCCATTTCTTATCCATGGGTCTTATTAGAACAACAGTATATGGATTTCATGAGATTTAAACTATGCATTTTGTGTGGATAGCGATGACACATCTTTTAAAACATTACATCCAATATAAAATATGAAATCCAATATGAAAGCAGAAAATGAAGGATCCACTTAGATTTGAATTCTAACCCTGAGGTTTGCAAGCTCTGTCTTCTTGAACATGTGACATTTTTACCTCTGTATTGTCTTTTCTTTATTAATACCATGATCCTGGAACCTTACCTCTACAGTGAATTGCTAAATTTTTAAGTGAACATTAGTAAAACTTGTAAATATATGGAATTGAATTTTATAATTGAAAGACACTCAATTGTGCTTTGGTTCTCTGACAATTTCATATATACACAAACAATCATCTATGTATATATTATATGGATATATATATATATATATATATATATATATATATATATATATATAATCATATAGGCTTTTTTTTGATCATATAAGCTTCCCCTATCCCCTTAGCCTCTCATCTCTTCCCACTTCTACCATTGAACAGTTTTTCTTTCCTGCACAGATTACTGGAAATAGCATTGAAGAGAATGACTCTCTGTCATAGTCAGCCACAGGCTGCTGGGATGAATCTTCAAACCAGGCACAGTTATGGGGAGGAAGGTATTTATTGAAACTGTGGATTGAGGGGAAGTTCCATAACAGTGAAAGAGGCCGGCCCTTTTTCACAGGTTCCAGCAGAGAGAAAAACCCATCACCTACACCACACACATAATAGCAAACAGGCAGGAGGGCCAAAGAGAATTTATTCTCCTTTATATAGGCTTAGGGTGGGGTCTTGCAGCCCTATTCCAGAATAATTACTTCGTAGTCTCTGGAATTTCCTCCCTATACTGCCCACACAGGAAAGGATGTTTACTTCTAGCTTCTTTGAGCTTCTAAATATCCTTCCCCTTGCTGAGAGGCTGCCTTCCTGTAAACATCCTCAGAGGCCCACCCAAGATAATTAAAAAGATCCAAGTTGACCACAAAACCTAACCATCACACTCTTACTCCTCTAGTGACCATTGACTGCCAATATGACCACAGGGAGGGGCTCAGAGCCTCATCCCCACCTATGAAGAAAAGCTGATTGGCCCTATCTTGTGTGGTTCTTGTATAGGTAACCACATATGCAATGCCCATATCATTTACAGGAGAGAGATTTGCACATCCTTCTCCCCCAACTCCCAGCTCTTACAGTCTTTCTGCCCTCACTACCATGGTGTTCCTTGAGCCTGGGGCTGAGGACACAGATGCTCCGTGTAGTGCTAAGTAGTCAGCTATAACTTATCTGTTATGAGACCCACATTAACCTCAGGCCATCATCAATATCAAACTTTTTTGCCCAAGACTAAAAACAGCACTAATTTGTGGTTATAAAATAAGCATATTGAAGATAGTTATAAAACACATCTGTTTAACAAAAGGACTTTAAAATGTTCCTCTTAAGGCCAATTGCTTGATTTTTGACTTTATTTTACTTGCACTCTCTCTTATAGAGCAGGTCCAAAATCCAATCAGAAAGCTATTGGTGAATTCCAAAATAATCCATGCCACTATTGATCAGTGGGCACTGACATCTCTTCTTGTCAGTTCACTCTTACTACGTGCTTTGTCCACAACTAGATAAGGCTGTTCATTACTTTTCTCCCTAAGCAGGCTGTATACATCTTCTGACATCCTGCAAGCTAAGTGGTAGGGAGGAGGCATCTGGGTCAATTCTCCTTTGATTTCTCTGCCTCCTTCACATATGTGTGTAAGGTCTTCAGCACTACTGTCTTACTGGTGCGCAGTCTGTAACAATGACAATAGGCTGTACTGTGTAGTTTGGAGGCCTCTAGGACTTTCCTAGTCAACAACTCAGAGGGAGGTATCCCACACCTGGGATCATTATTTTCATTTAACAAATAACTCGTGGCTTCTGGGAGCAGCACTGTTCCTTATTTTACTGTTTGTAAGAAAGGGGTCCCCACAAAGCTCTTTCATATTTCCTACATCTAGTTTAACCCTTCCCTCATCTCCCTTCTTTTACCCATTCCCCACCCTTACCATGTCTTAACATTGCTATCCACTGTGTGTCCACCACAAGACATTGATATAATTTTTATTGTAAACCTCATTCCTTAATGGTTTTTCCTCCTTCCCCAGACCTGTTTTTGCCCTCCTGCTCTATAAAGATATTCCAAGTAAACAAACAAATTTGACAATTTAAAGCTCTATCAACTGATGAATGAATAATTAAATTGTTGTAATTATACACATTGGAAATTTATCTAACTATAGATAAAAATGAAAGTATGAAAGTTGCAGAAAAATGGAAGACACTGAAAATAAATGTTCTTGGTTTGAATTCTGAGTGCAAATAAATCAATGATTGCAACAAAGTGGGTGAAATAAGTCATTGTTTTTGTTCTACTAGTATGTGTGACTTTTGGAGCAATTACACCATCAAAAGATTCCAGCCTTTGTTGAGTACACACTTATGTTACAGGTCTGTGGGTTGAATACAACAACTAAAGCATTTGGGAGAGTGCAGATTCTGGTGACATAAGACATAAATAAAACCCAACTGAGAAAATTTGCTGTGCCTTTATAATCCACCCTTGTCTTTATAAGAATGTCATGGCAAGCACTGCCCAACTATAGCAAGAAAAGCCTGTATTTTGCAGGCTGCACTATAGACTAGTTAAATCGTGGTTGCTACAAGATGGAGAATTCTTGGTAGAATCTGGAGGACTAATCCTACTACAAGTATGCTTGAAAAAAGTTAATAATTCTTATACAATTCATAACTTAGTAACTAAATGTTTCTCACCTATTTTCTGTATGACACTGTTGGTATTGCTTAAGGAGGGCACGAAGGACAAAGGGTTAAGAGGATGTTGAAGAATAGGTCAGAAACCCTGGTGGCTAACCCGGTAGGAGTTTCCCTTTCTCCACCCTCAACTCTGAGATTCCCAACACCCCAAAATGCAAGCCACATAGACCCAGGTTTGAACCCCAGCTGTGCCTAGAAGGTGGCATTTCCTCTACCCCCACCATCTGATACGTGCCCAAGCTCACCTTCACATGCAAAGCAGGTATTCACAGGTTGCTGATTTCTGCCAATCCTCCTTGCCCATTTCTTTCCCTCCCTTCTCCTCAATTTCTATTTAACCCACGATGCTGCTATAATAAAATGGCATTTCTTGTCATGAGATTATTTGTCATGGAATTACTTGTCATGCTTTGTCCCCGGGGTCTATGCCCATTATTCTCTCTTGTCATGGAATTACTTGTCATGCTTTTTCCCTGGGTCTATGCCCATTATTCTCTCTGGAGAGATGAGCTGAACACACACAGAGCTGTAACACTTCTGTGGGCTTTCAGGTCCCTGGGCATGCCTCCATGGGTGCCCAGTTTCGGATCCCCCTCTGCCACCTCCACCACTGCAGCCTCCGCCTGCTCAGAGCATGCAAGCTCCCTCAGCTGGCGCCCACAGAGCTGTGACCCAAAGCGGTCCTGGAGTGTGCCTGCACCCTGGTGCTAGATGGCTGGACATGCCTCAACCCCCACCCCCAGATCGGCGCCGGCTCAGCGGACCCATTCCTGTCCTTTTTTTATTAATACAACATGACACTGTTAGGAGATGTAGAAACTATAAAAATAAAGAAACCCAATTACAGATCTTAAGGAGCTTTTTAGCATTTAGTAAGGTAAATTTAGTACTTGGTAATATGTTGGTAACTAACACAGAGGAAAAAATGAAAAATATAATGATATGGTTTATGAGCACGCCCTAAGTGCTTGAAGAATTTAAAACTGCTTTCAGAAAAATACTGACAAGTGCCTACTTTTCATTATTAGTGTCGGTGAACTGTTGTAAGTACAATTAATAAAAATGGGGGTGGGTGGGTAATATCACCAAGTCAGAGAGTCCATCACTGTTGACAGATCTTAGAATCATATTCAGCATCTAGTCCCAAACTTGTAATTTTGTTGTCTGATTCATATATAAAGGAATACCAGATTACAATTATCCCTTAACAATAACCACACTTTTGGTCTTAACTACTGTCATGCCTAATTTGTTGACCTTCTATAATTAGATGGATGTCCCATAATTGGTTTTCTGGAGCCATGGCATTCTGTGATTATTCTCACGTATAGCATGTTATGCCTTATATGTCTTAAATGGCTATTTAAAATGACATTTTCATGTGACATTTATTTTAAAAATGCAATTTATTGCTGATTAAATACAACATTAGTTAATTTGTATGTCCTTCCTAACTGTAACTGAAGACAAAATATAAAAAAAGGAAGTCATATAAGGCAGGATGTTTTAGATACCTAAGCTTTTAAAGTACACATCACTCTGAAATTTCTTGCTTTCTCTGAAGGGAAATTTAGGACAACTTCAAGGCCAAAGGCAGAACCAGTTATCACTATGACATTTTAAGCTACACAGTCCTGAGAAGTGAGGGTACAGAAGCAGCTGTCAAGATAATGTTTTGAGACAGTGCAAGTTCAATCCAGATTGCAGTTGACATAAGTGTATTGGCCTCAGGACTGTGCAGTGACATTGAATACCAATAGTAGATTTATTCATAGAAGGAAAGATGTAAACTGGAGAACAATACAGAACAGAAAAAATATTGCAGAGAAATAGAAATTATCACAAAGAATGAAATACAGGTAAAATCACATTGTAATAACTTCCTAGAAGAGAGCCCATGTCTTTCTCATTTAGAGACTATTAGAGAAAATAAATAATACCATATAGAGTTTATATTTATATACTTATTATAACCTGTTTCTCTTCATACATTTTAGTTTGTAACCAAAAATGTCCAAGTATATTAAAAACATACCTTCTTTATTACTCAAATTGAACATTCTTCAAATATCACAGACTTTCTATAGCAGAAGTGACTTTGATAACCAATTACCTGTTCTATTAGAGACACAAGATTCCAGCAGACTAAGAGAAATCTTCTAGTTACCTACCAAAACAATGGGATTTTTAGATAAAAAAAAATAACAGAAAATGGCAGTTTATGTTTAAATATGCTTCAGCTAAATAATTTAAATTTTAAGACTTAGGTTTATAATTGTTATTGAAGTAATATGAGCAATTTAAATAACAAATAAATTTCTATAATAAACAGTTATGGCTATGCAATGTAATTAATATTTAGAAATGCATTAATGTATTCTGCATAATTCATATAGGTTCAATATTACTCTGAGATATAAAACCCATTTTTGGCCAAAGGATTTCAAGTAAATAATTTTAAAAATAAAATCCCAAGCCATTACTGCCATAAATGATGAATTAAAAGTATATATTACTATATGCAATGGCCGAGTTATATACTCCAGAATCCTGTAGACAGAAGTACTAAGGAATGAACTTCCATTGTGCTTTAACCAACAATTGAATATCTTTATTGAACCTATGGGGTTTCTTTCCTATTTCAGAAAGGGAGAATATACACAATGAACGAAGGCATTGTAAAGAACCAGATGCAGGATTCTGTCTTTGGTTGGGTAATTACAGAGTCTGAAAAATGTTTGATTGATCAAGTATATGCATAAATTACAGTGCAATTCAACTTTTGGGTATAGTTCTTATCTATAGGAGAATAGTCCAGAGAGATAACAAAGCTACTGTTAAGAAGGAAGTAGTGGTTAATTTAGTCCAAGGGGACAGGTGCAATTTTGCAAGACAAACAGTGTGGTGGTTTATATTGTTTGGAAACTGACACAGGACCTAGAAGTACCTGTGAGGGATTAGAGAGATTAGGTTAGAATCTTAGCATGACTGTGACTAGGTTAATTAAGGTGGGAAGACCTGCCTTAACTGTGGGCTCCACCACTTCATAGACAGGACAGAGCTGGCTGGGCATCAGCCATCTCTGTCTGCTGCGGCCTCCATAGTGATGGGATGATGTGGAATTATTTCCCTGCTTTCATGGATTCTACTCTCTGAAACTAGAAGCAGCAAAAAAAAATTAAAATAAAAAATAACAACAACAAAAACCTCTCTCATTCCCTAAATTGCTTCCTGTTAGGTAATTTGTCACAGTAACAATAAATTAACTGATATATATATATATAGAGAGAGAGAGGCATATATATAGAGAGGCATATATATATATATATAGAGAGAGAGGCATATATATATATATATATATATATATATATATATATATATATATATATAGGCATCATCTGGAGTGACTACAGTGGGAGATTGAGGATGCATGTATTCCTAATAGAGACAAGCACCCAGAGCTCTTGGGAAGAGCTGTCATGGGGCAAGATCAGAAATTCTACTTGGGGTTTGACATAGAAGTATATCAATTTGGAGAATTTTATTCTACCATTTAGTTAAATTCAGGTCCAGTCTTTCTCAATTCCGGATACTTTCCTCATTCTGTATAATTTTGCCCCTCACAACTTCATGCTAGCCATATATTTTCAGATTCTCACATGGGCAATGGTCAATATCTCTCCTCTCCCACACATTCAGGTTTCTCTACTTGGTACCATACCTTCAGGTCTCTGCACACTCCACTTTCAAATTCTCCAGGAGATGAATTGACAGAGTTGAACGTGTTTTGTGAGGGCTGGTCAGCAACTTGATTGTGTTTTTTTTTCTGCTTTTAGTCTGGATATGTGTGAAGGAATTCGTTCCCTATGTCCTCGTGTTTCATCTTCAGGTTAGCTATTCTATAGCAACATAGACATTAATATGTCAAACTACAATTAGATGGCTGTATAAAAATAATTACTGAATGAATGAATGTAAATACGAATGCACTGAATTTTTCACTTAAGATATATTTACTGAGACCTCATTCAATGCTAGAAACTTTGCCTGGAGCATTTACATATCCTATACAGATTTTTGGAAGGATAGTAGTTTCACTTTTTCATTTGACTAAATGGAAGCTGAGGGTGCATACAATTCTTACAGATCTTCACCAGTTAATTTTATAGCTTTAACAGTATTTGGAACTGTTTCTAAATATTCAGCTAGCTCATGCTGTCTCAAAGGAAGCAGAGAAGCAGGAACAGAGATTTATGGAATGGGCTTCACAAAAGCAGAGGCTTGGAAAGCTGGACACCATCACAAAGAAGCAATAATTGCTGAGCAGAGCATTGCAATATTCCTTACTCTTTTTCTTCCTCAGAATTTATATGCTTCCAGACCTTCTTGCTTGAGGGAGTCTTCCATGGCCTTCTTCAGGGCCAGGCCAGTGCAGGTCTAAGTTATGGCTTTTCCTTATTCCTTATAGGTATTCACTCTTATCCTTATTTCTTGCAGGTATTCACTGTATCTCACTTTTAATCCAGTCCCCTAAGCTGCTTAAACGATTCATGCTTTGCTTAGAAATCACTCCTAGGGATCTACTTTCCTAAAATGACCTGTGCTCTGAATTCACTTCATTATCATGTCCATTTTAAATGTGTTTTGGAGTGGCGATGAAAGGGAGAATCACTTTTATTACTGAAAATCTAACACTACCCATCATGACTGTGATTCGTTCCTAGAACTGACTGCATGGTCTCTGGGGGCATTTTTTTTATATATAAATAATGTTGACTCATGCAAATAGTGGATTGTAGGAGAATTGACAATGTCTTTCCAGCTGGTATTCACATGCACCCCTTAGTTTATCTCACTAACTCAGCCATTAGGGCAGTAACATATAGGTCACAAAATTGGGACCGAACTAAAGGGAAATTTACCTTCCTTTTATTTTAAAATGTAAAATATCTGTAAGAATCAGAAATTGACTATTATGGACAAATAGAGTTCTATAGGAGAATATGCAGAGACTTTGCCTCTCTAGGCACAATACACAAGGGGGAAGGAAAAAAAAGAATGAAAAACAGGCTACCTCTGGTGCAGTTCATAACCCCCTATCCTATGGACAGATCCAGTATGTGCACCGAGGAAGGACTCCAGTGGGTAAGGGACAGACAGAAGGGAAACGAGAACACATTCACAAGATTTGCTCATACAATCTATATACTTATAATAAAGATATTTAAAAAATAAGAATATAGAATAAAACTTAAAAATAGTCATATTTGACAAGGTTAGGGCAGAGCATTGTAAAAGGCTTATTTGCTATCCACCTATTTGCATGAGCTCAGCTTGGTATGCGATTGACTGTATCCAACATCCAGAAGACACTGTTGCATTCATCCTCACAGGGATTTTAACTCCACTTGCTGTTATTTCAACTGTCTAAATCCTTTTATCTTTGTAGCACATATGGCTTTCCAACCAGAAACTGGTAAATACACTTCTGACCTAATTTAATACCCACATTACAGCACGTTTTAACTATCATATCACTGAGTCCATAAACAACTAGACTAATGCGAGAGCAGCTCAGAACTGCTCAAAACACATTACTCTTGCCAGCACCACAAAATCCTATTTACTTTTGCTTAAAAGTTTAGTATTGAATTTGCTTTCCCCTGGACTGTAATTAACAACATTCTGAACAGCTTACAAGATTCAATTGACTGACAAAATTAATCATATATTCAGAAAAAAATGGTGATTACATTTGATTTTCTATTTCTTTTGTGCTCTTGGCAACTAATCTTTGATTAAAACTAAGGAAATGGACCTTTTCACCATGCTCCATAGACATTTATTTTCTTGGTGTATTTAGTCTTTAAAGGTTTTCTGCACTTCTATTGGATCTTGACTCAAAATAGCTATAGACATGGAATAAAACCAAGAAACATTATTTCTCGTCAAAAGGAACAGTTTATTCCAGATAATTAAATCCAGGAATGTTCAAATACAACACAGCTAGAAGCATAAATTAGAATCTATCAAGGGATATAGGTCGTTCCTCATGAATGGATACTGACAAAACAATTTTGTGAGAAGCTTTGAAAAGTCATTAATAGTTTTGAAAGTTTTGAAAACTTGCACATTTTGTTCCAGGATGCAATGCTGTCTAATTCTACATTATTAAAATGTACTTCAAATATTCTTTATGTTTCATTTTTTAAGTTTGATGGCAATACTGAGCCTGGTTCTAAGATTTATATGCACACAGTATCAAACGCTAGGAGAGTTTTTTAAATAGCATTTGTATTACTATTATTTTAAAAACCAATGAATAAAATGTAAAAGTCAAAACAATATATATTTAAAGCAATGAGGTCATCCGAATGATTTTAGAAAAATTTTCTTATTCATAAATATTATATAGAGCTGTATTGAGTACATAGCCCTACACTCTGACTTCTAGCAATTCTGAAGTGATTTTCATTTTTATTGACTAATTACACATTTTACTTAGACTTCAGAACAAATTTGAAAATTATTACTTGATGAATGTGATGAAGATTGTAATATAAATATATATATTTCTAAATTATTTTGTAGCATATTGTATTTTTATTAGAAAATTAACTACCAAAATCAAAACATATAATGTTCCAACATATTGAAATGATTATTAGGACAGATCGCAGAAGCAGGTTTTTGGATATAAGTATAGCCTTTTATAGTCCCTATAGTCTCTGGATGTGAGGTCTTGTCACCCAATCACCTCTACTCATTTGCACCTTGAGAAAAAGGAAGATATTCTGATATACATCAACATGTATGATAATTGCCTTATTTTGTGTTCTTGGAATATATTGGGTAAAATATCAGAAGTTATGGATATTAATAACAATCCATGATATTTTAAAATCTAGACTCCAGTACTAAGCCTTAAGGCCACATGGAAATGTAGGATACCTTAATACATCAATCTGCTTTGAATCTGGTAGTATCAGAAATATATGCTTTTCAGGAGAAAAATCAGAGTAGAATGAATTTGCTAATATGTCTCAGCCCAAATACCTTCCCTGTAATTGTAGCATCCATCTACCTTATTTTCATAACATTCTCGAAGTCCTGAAACGCTCATTCACAGTAGTTAGATTTCACTTACAGACACCAACTGTAGTTGCTATAGGTGTCTGTACTTTTGAGAATCTCTTCAGGTTTGTGAGTGTACACCAAATCAAAACTGGTCTATTTTCAAGAAATGGCCCCTGTGCCACTCTATGACCTTCATTCTATCATCTTCTGAGGCAGTATTAGCAGTTTGTATGAAATCATGTTGTTATCAATAACGTGCTTAAGTCTCTACAGAATTGCACAAAAACAGAGACTATGTCTATATTTTCATGTCCCAGTAACCAGATGATACGTGGGTACCTTGCCTGTTAGTATACTGAAGGAATGTTGGTTAAAGATTTTCTTTCCTTCTGTCGTAGTCAGCCACAAGCTGCTGGGATGAATCTCCAAACAAGGCACAATTTTGGGGAGGAAAGAATTTATTGAGGTAACAGACCCAGGGATGTTAAGGAAAAAGGCTGGCCCCCTTCACAGAAGCAAGCAGAGACAGAGACAGAAGCCCACCACCAGCACCTCAAGCAAGCACACTACAAACTAGCAAACAAAAGAAACTCCAGGCTTGAGCTCAGACTGCTTTTTGCATATGTAACCTATAATTTCAGACCCACCGCAGAAATACCTTAGGGCTGAACCCTAGGATCTGGCTAAGGTGACACACCTCCGCCAGCCAGAACTGGCCAGAGACAATTTACAATTATAATAAACCTTTGATTCTTTTGGGGGACATTTATTCAAAACTACCACACCTTCCCTCTCCCATTTTTCCTATTCTCCCCTGTATTCCTTCCCTCCTTCCTTCCAACCTTTCTTCCTTTCTTCTTTTCTCCCTTCCTTCCTTCCTTTCACCCATCACTTTAATTTTTCTCTAAATGAGCTTGCATATATTTATTGAATGCAATAAAAATGAAACACAATAAACTATATTACAATTCTCCTAATACTAATCTATGCTTCCATAATAACCAAAATTTATTCAACTTTAGGCATTATTAATGTGCAAATGAGGAGCACACATTAACAATGCAGTGAAATAATGTATATTAAGTATCAGCAGTAAAATGTATCAAAATAGTTTTCATTTTTGAAGGAGAAAGGAAAAAAACAATATAACTTTTAAAACGAGTGGAACAGAGTTATGAAGTCAGAAAAATACAATGTTAGGATTCATAGTATCTTGATGAGCAGAAAAAAAAAATGAGTGCAAAACCCTGGGAGAAAAATGTCAGTGACCAAGAACAATCTCACATCATTATGAATCGGGTAAAAAATTGATATCCATGCAGGGGTGAGTTATTGCATGATTCCTCAACATGTGTTCTGAGATTATTTTAAAGGTCATGCAACCATGTTCTAAGGTTAATATCATCATGTATCACAGAAACATAAAGGGAGTCAGACTGATTTACCTGTTGTATCAGAGATATATGTTGTGACCACAAGCCAATTTGGAAATTTGGAGCAATATACTACAAGCACATGGTGGAATGAAAGTTATACTCAGCTGGAATCATGCAGCATGCATACATCCATTTATATGTGAGTGTACAAATATATTTATACACCGTGTGAATGTGTCAAATCATATAGCATGCATATGATATGTGTGTGTGTGCAGTATGTGTGCTTTGGTGTGTGTGTGTGTGTGTGTTTAGGGCAGTGTACAGTGTGACATGTGTGTGGATTTTTCCATGTATGTTCAGATGATCTCCCCCATGCACACTTATACAGAGGCCAGAAGAGAGCATCCTTGGTCCTACTTTGTTATTCTTTCTGCTTTTTGCCCTCACTGCACTTGGAGCTGCTACTGATTTTTAGGCCAAACTGGCTGAGTAGGGAGCAGCAGTGATTCTGTTCTCTCTGCTCCCTGTAGGACTGGAGTTACAAGCTCTCATAGCCATATCCAGCTTTTCATGTGAGGTCTGGAAACAGACTTGGGACCCCCATGCTTGTATGCAAGTACTCTCACCCAGTGAGTCATTTTTCCAGCCCTCAACTTGTATATATTGTTTATTTACCATAATTGTACAATCTGAGGACTTTCTGTTATTTGCCATTTTTATTAAACAAGTACCATACATGGTGGTTTAAATCCTAATGAGAGAGAGAAGGTAACATTGATTTGGAGGCTCACTTTTTAAATAAGTATAAAGTTGATTATCAGTGGTTGGTATTTTGATACAGAACCTTGGTATTTTCAGTAAATATGATAATTGAATTTCAGGTGGGATATAGAATATTCACACATATATATGTTACCTTCTCTCTCTCTCATTATATGATTTTACTTTTCCTAGCATTTTGTAATTTGAACTGTAAAATGATAGTGGGAACATATATCAAAACTATGACCATTTGGCTCCCTTAGTGCCACTATTAACTGCTGTTTGAAAACATGATGACATCTTAGTTATTCCTTCTTAAATATTTCCTTTATTAAGACTTTCTTGCTTCTACATCTTTTCAACAGTCCCAGAAACAGCTTGAATGGCTTAATGATGGCTAACAAGAAGCCTGTGTATTACCTTTTGATATTCGTCTCAGCATGGAGAAGCCTCTTGGCTATCAAAATTTGCATTCTTGTTGTGATTGGTCATTGAATGTTGTGAAGATGTTTAAACACTCCTGGCCTAGTTGTATCCCTGTTGTCATTGAGACAAGAGAAGTTTCTCTTAGACATAGAGTACTGCTTCTCTGTATGAAACAAACAACTGAATTTGAGATATGAACTTCTCACTTAGGCTCATTTTGCCTGAACAAAGCTTAATTATAGCCAATTATTATCACCAAAATTTCTTATTATGATCAGAGTTTATTTGGTTTGGTCACCTTCTTAAACTTATATTGTCTATGTGTAAGTAAATGTCAGGTAATGATTTATTTCAGCAAAGCATTATAAGTACTTGAAAAGCACAGACATAGGAACACACAACTAAATGATGATAAATAGACATTAAATGTAATATGTAGCTAAGTATTCTGAAAAAATATCATAGAGTTTAAAATGTTCTTTTTATAAAACATTTATAAAAAATTCTGTTGCTGATCACTCTTCTATTGTAGGATAATTTGCTTCAAGTTTCTTTACATGCTTTTCAATAACTCCACATCAGTGATCTTAGAATAGCAATATTTCCCCTAGAATGTATTATCAGTATCTGGTGACATTTCTTTTTGTCCAACACTGAGGGAAGATCCCTATTGGTATTGCCAGAGAAGAAAGACAGGTTGCTAAAAATATTCCACAGCCCCTTGTTCTCAATACAACAATAATTATAAATACTGCCAAGCCTCATGTTATTTTTCAATATGCATACATATATATGGAATATAATAGAAAATTGGAAAACAGGTAGCTTTATATGCAAGAAACAAGTATTCTGAATCACTCTAACATGCAGAGTAGCTTTTTGTGTATAGACTATTTTATATACATAATTATCTGTTTGCATAAAACAATCATTTCTTTTAAGACAAGAAATAGGCAAAGGTTTCATATTAAACATATCAAGTACTTATGGTCTGCACAATTCACAAGTGGGAGATTTTCAATGAGTGACAAGAATCCCGCCATGCCTGTTAAATCACTCGGATTTGGTTGCATTTTCCTAGAACTAAATTTCTCCATTTGGGGGCATTTCTTTTACTTCCTTTCTAAATCCCTTGTCTGCTTATTTTGGATCCAAACTGAAGCCTGAGAACTACCAATATGCACACAAAGCTTTTTGAAACAAAAGAGAATGTGCATGAATGCATATTGATGTAAAAATACTTACTTCTCATCCTGGCAAAATTCCCAAGATTTAATGAAGTGAAATCATTTTTCAAAACAAAGAATATGTGTAAAAATAACCAGTAATGTTAAATACTTTGCTTTATCATTTATTGGCCAGACTTGAATGTTACCCTTGACTTCATGCTAGGGGTCAGGTTCATGTTGTACGCTGTGATGATGTAGTTTTATAAAACCATCCTCCCAAATTATCCTAACCTGAACATGTTATGTTATTCTGGCAGAAGTTACTTACATCGGATTGATGTGAAGTCTTACTATCATGTTTTAGAAATATTTTTATTTATTTACTCTTAAGGAGAGAAAGAGAGAGAGAGAGAGAGAGAGAGAGAGAGAGAGAGAGAGAGAGAGAGAGAGAGAGAGAGAGAGAGAGAGATAAGAGACAGAGTGAATGGGTAGGCCAGAACCTCCAGCCACTGCAAATGAACTCCAAGATGTATGCATCTCCCTGTAGATAATGGGGGATAGAACCTGGGTCATTTGGCTTTGCAGTCAAGTGCATAAACTGCTGGGTCATCTCTCCTGCCCCCAAACCTTTTTTTAAAAAAATATATAGTTTTATCATCTGGGTGTTCAGAGCTGTTTCTTTTTCTTTTTTATTTAATTGATTGACAACCTCCATACATATACACGATGTATCCTGATCACAATCCCCCGCCCTCACCATCCTTTCACCTCCTTGTATCGCTTTTCACCTTCTAATCTTTCCAACTGATCTTCTTTTTTGATGTCACAATTTTATTTTTCCCACCTCCATCATTCATGATAATGTGTTGATTGGTCCATATTAAGTAGGTCCAGTGTAGGTCATGACAGCAGTCATAAGGTCGTGGATGAAACTGGAAACATTGAAAGTTTCTGTCAGTCATAATGAGATCCTGTGCAACAGAACATTAACAGAGATACATCTGGCTTGTCTGTGGACTTGCCAGATGTTCACCTCTGCACGAGGCAATTTGCTGTTGTTTTACATTTTGATGTTTAATCTCTAAAGTATCACTCATTCTACTGGGTGTCTCTGACTACTTCCAGGCTCATGACATCTTGTTCAAAGAAGAAAAAAGATGGACAGAAAGGAAATTTTATCAGACAGTAAAGGGAAAATACTATAAGCAGGGAGGTGTAGAACCACACTTCAAGGGAATATGGACTATACCCTGACCTAAACTATCAAAGAACAGTGGGTTTGTTAACTGTGGCTTCTCTTCATGAAGTTTAAGCAAAGGAAGAGCTGCTTCTTGAGGAGAGAGTTTGGCCACTTCTCTATTTTGATTGGCAGAATTGAGTCATTGATTTTCTCTACTGCACATGTCCATTCCCACAGTGCATCCAGTTTCCATCATATGTGTGCCAAATTATGCCTAGACATAAGATGGTGCAGGGGATTCTCTCTCAAAGGTTCACTGAGAGGACCAAGTTCTCCTATCTGCAAATGTACTGCAAACCAGCCCATGCCAGATCTGTACCCTGGCTTCTGTTTCTACATATATCTTGTTTCTGTTTGCACAGATGTAAGCCACAAAGGAGGAGTTACTAATTGTTGTCAATGTGGGAGAGACTTTTTATAATGTTTGAATCAGGAAGTGTGAATTGCTCAATGCTGATGAGGGTCCCAGGTCGCCAATAGGTTGCTAGGTTCATTGTTAAGGAAGGGATGTGTTTACTAGCTAGCTTGCTTCCCATTGCTGGGACAAACAGTGGATCCAAAGAAGCTTGTGGGAGGAAAGGGTTCATTTCAGCTTGCAGTCTTGAGGAGAAGTTCCATTATAGCAAGGAAAAGTATGGCAGAGCAGAGGCTGGGCGTACTCTGTTTCCATTGTAGCTAACTCTGAAAAGGAGGAACTGGGTGGTATAGCTCACAATCAGCAACATACCTCCTGCTGCAATAATCTACTATCCAAGTTGCTAAGAGCTGTGGATTAAGTGTGATGCTTCATAATAAACATGGGAGACTATGGGCTATGGGGGACACTTTGCATACAAACTATCACACTCCCCAAGCCACTATCCCGGAGTGTTCAGCTTTCCTGCTTCACTCACAATAGGCGTGTGTTATTTTCCAACTTTATTCTCAAGGTCTCAGTTTAAGACCAGTCTTTTCTAAAGTGGAGCTGATCATAATTGGTAAATCCTAACCTTAAATCCAAGTTCACATCTCAGCAAATCAGGAGTTTAGAACACATAGCTGTCCAACTCCTCTTCCGGACTGGAATGAGTGATAACCATTGTTCCTAAACAGGGGACTCAGTTTTAAAGATAAAGGACATTAACCGAGCTAGTTATGCTCTTTAGATCATTTCGTGATTCTCAGTGGAGTAATTTAATTTGAAGGCTTAGTTTCCCAAGAATTCAGTCCTGCTCTACTTGCTTTTAAAGAGATTTTAAAAGAGATTAAACAATCAATGCTGATTTAATTATTCAAGAGTATTATCTTTCCATAACCTAAGCCTAGATAATTTAAAATAGAACCTAATATTGTGGATTGACAATACTTAATATAACCCTATTTAAATATGCAAGAAAACTATCAAATATATCTTTGGAAAATTTTTGTTGCATTTTCATTTTTTCTGTCATTTAAATTTGGTGAGTAAGATCACATTAAGATGTAGGCAAACAGTGATAATAAGAACAAACTTTAGAATTTAATAAAGCAGCCTTATTACTCACCCACCACGACTCAGGGAACTAAGCGGAAGAGGGGGCGGAAAGATTGTGAGAGCCGTGGTGGGGGAGACAGTCCGGAGGCTAGGCACCCATCAGTAACAACACACTTGGGCCAGGAAGACCGGGATGAGTACTAAGATATACAGGATACCTTGCCACAAGGACTAATACAGACAGCC
>PVHP010008736.1:0-52386 GCA_004024765.1 Zapus hudsonius
GGAGCTCAAAGGGAGACAGAGGCCAGAGAGCAACAGAACATGGCAAAAATTCCTGTCTATTCTGAGCTTCTGCCTGAAGGCAAGCCTAACCCTCCTCATACCAGACAAGGAGTCACAAGCCCCCTTGAGAAGAATCCTACTGTTGCCCTGAAAATAAGTCAGATTTGCCAGCTATTTTTAAAAGAAAGTTCTGATGGGAAGCTAAGACACTCTCCTTGATTCACCAAGAAGAGTTTCCAGGCTGTATGTGTAGTCAAGTGACTTACAAGGCTCCTTCATTCCCAGAAACATCAGGAAGTTTAAAATAGAAAACTCATAGTTCCTTGCTGCTGAGGAAACTTCAATGGCACACAAAAGGGTAGAAGGGAAAGGCCGAGAAACATTCCCCGGGGACCAGCAGGGCTGCTGGGCAGACAGCAGACTTCACGCTGGCACCTCCTCATCCTCGCCTTTGCCCTAAGGTTAAATCATCACCATATCATTTGAAGCTACAGATACAAGGGAAGTTCCATAATGGCAAAGGCTTCTTTACATCCTGCCCCCTACTGAGAGGGCTGCCTTCCTGTGAACATCCTCAGAGGCCCACCCAAGGTTACTAAAACGGTCAAGATGACAGTGGTCAACCTTCCTGATTTGCCTACGACAGGGGTTGAAAGTCTTGCATCCCAGGAAGCACCCAGGCAAACCTAGATGGTTGTCTACCCTGCCTCTCAGGCCAAAGCAAAGCAACCAGGAAAATCTTTACAAGCCAGACTCTGGAATCAGTGAGAAAAACCTCCAGGAAACATGTGGAGGAGTGATGGAAAAGGACACCCAGTGTTCTTCTCTGGTCACATCTACACACACATGTGCACACAGTGTACACAGCTATTTTTTAAAAAGAGAGAGAAAAAAATAAGATCAGAGCCATCTCAGCACATAAGGAGACAAGGAACCAGGTGAAGTGAGGTCAGAGGTCAACACATAAGGAGGAGACAAGGAACACAGTGAGGTGAGGTCAGAGGGAAGTCATGGATGTCAAGCCAGGTAGGTGAAGAAGCCCTGGAAGGAACTCAGACAGGAAGGATGGAAGCTGATCGGCAGGTTTACAGTGAGCAGGCGGACTGCTTGGAGGGAGGAGATGGAAACGGGTTGCAATGGTGCTCATGGGACCTGTTAGAGGCTCTGCTTGTAGACACAGCGGTGACCAAGGATGGAGTCATGCGACAGATCAGAGGTAGAGGAGAAGAAAGGAAGGGGTCAGATGTCGCCTGATTGTCAGACTAGAACAAGGCACTAAATGGTTGATGCAGGGGAGAGAAAGGGAAAGGACTTCTTTATTCTCTCTCTCTCTCTCTCTCTCTCTCTCTCTCTCTCTCTCTCTCTCTCTCTGTGTGTGTGTGTGTGTGTGTGTGTGTGTGTGTGTGTGCAGGTGCTTGTGGCAGTATGAACGCACATGTGACATAGGCATGTGGTGATAAGAGGACATTCCTCAGGAGCTGTACAAGTTTCATGAGACCACGTCTCTAATTGACCTGAAGTTCACCAAATAGGCTAGATTTCTGGTCAGAGAGTCCCAAGGATCTTCCTGTCTCTGCCTCCTCGGCACTGGGATTACAAGCACACGCCATCATGTATGACATTTCATATGGGACTCAAACTCAGGTCCTCATGTTTGCAAAGCAAACACTTTACCAACTGAGTCATCTTCCTGCCCTAAAAAGGACTCCTGAAGGATTTCCTTTTCATTTATTTGTTTCCTTATTTTTCTTAATTGTATTTACTTTTGCAATGCTAGGGATTGAAACTATGACCGTACATTTTCTAGACAAGCAATGTATCACTGAGCTACAGCCCTGCCCAAGGATTTCTTGATTTCCAACAGCCAGGTCAGCTTGAGTAATGCACTTAAATTCTCTGAGCCTACAGACAAGAATAATCAGCCACGTGTGGTGACACACGCTTTAATCCCTGCACTCAGGAGACTGAGGTAGGAGGGTCTTGGCTAATTTGAGACCAGCCTGGACTACAGAGTGAGTTCCAGGTCAGCCTGGGCTGGACTGACCTTTAACCCTTTCTCAAAAATAAAAAATAAAGATGAGTAGAATCACCATACCTACTTGGGAAGACTGAGTAACTAGCACACAGTCCAGAGCAGGCAGTATTGGAAAGAAATCTTCAGCCTGGCCTGGTGGCACATGCCTGTGATCAGGAGGCTGAGGGAGGAGGACAGCAAGTTCAAGGCTACCTGCCTGCTTCACAATGAAAAGTAAAACGAGGGCTGGGGCTTAGTATGGACTTGAGTGGTAGAGTGCAGGCCTCACAAGTGAAGGGTCCTAGGTTCAAACCCCAGCACTGCTGAACTAAAAAGACATCTGCATTTTCCTATTAGTATGCTTTGCTACTGCTGAGAAAGAACAGCACATAGTTGCACAAATTTAACTTAATCCAGGAAAACAAACTCAATTCTCCAGCTGCTTAGAGGTCTATGCATGTCTTGATGAGGTGCATTCCTCCCTACACTGCCTGCCTACCTGCCTGCCTACCTGCCTGCCTGCCTGCCTGCCTGCCTGCCTGCCTGCCTGCCTGCCTGTCTGTCTGTCTGTCTGTCTGTCTGTCTGTCTGTCTGTCATATTTCTGCAATATATGAGGCTTGAGACTAGATTATCTCTAAGTAATCAGCAGCCATGAGCATCTGAGAAACATGGTTGATTCATTCACCAGGGACCTGGAGGGCACTAGAGCGGCTTCCCCTCACCACTGTTGGCAGAGCTCTCCCAGGACAATGCCTGACAGAGGGCTCCCTGCCATGTTGCTACACTCCTCACAGGTAATCTTTCATCATCTTTACAGTCAAAGAGTTCGGGTGACATGCTCACCAAGAGTTATGACAGAAACGCTTATTTCATTTCCAATTCCAGAAGCGTATACAAGAATGGGTAAAAAAAAAAGTCCCTAAATCACTAATGGAAGCATAAATTTCATCAGAGATAGATTTTAACTTGTAGTTGGATCCTGCCTCACTAGTTTCTTCATTTTATGAATTATAATTTTTATGTACTTGTGAGCACACGGGTGTGTGTGTTTGTGTGTATGCAGGTGTGCATACATGTGTGTGTTGAAGAGAGAGACAGAACACAACATCCAGTGTTATTCATCAGAAATATCATCCATCTTTGTTTGTGACAGGGTCTCTCATTGGCCTGGAGCTTGCCAATTAGGACTAGTTGCCAGTGCGCCCCAGGGATCTGCCTATTTCTACCTCTCCAGTGTTGAAATTATAGTTACACAATACCACATCCAGCATTTTCACATGGGTTTTGGGGATCAGACTCAGGTCCTCATGCTTCAAGGTAAGCATTTCACCAACTACCTTATCTCCCCAACTCAACATCTCCCCAACTCTGGTCACAACATCTCCCCAGCTCTGGTTGCAGCATCTCCTAGCTCTGGTTGCAACATCTCCCCATCTCTGACTGCAACATCTCCACAGCTCTGGTTTTGCAACATCTCTCCAACTCTGACTGCAACATCTCCCCAACTCTGATTGCAACATCTCCCCAACTCTGGTCGCAACATCTCCCCAGCTCTGGTTGCAGCATCTCCCAGCTCTGGTTGCAACATATACCCAGCTCTGATTGCAACATCTCTCCAACTCTGACTGCAACATCTCCCCAGCTCTGATTGCAACATCTCCCCAACTCTGGTTGCAACATCTCTCCAACTCAGACTGCAACATCTCCCCAGCTCAGACTGCAACATCTCCCCAACAATGGTTGCAACATCCCCCCAGCTCTGATTGCAACATCCCCTAGCTCTGAAACTGTTTTCAGAGGCTAAGGATTTTTGTCTTAGGTGAGCTGGAGTTCTTGATCTCCTCTTGTGAATTTCAGGCTTGCACTGAGAAGTTTTAAATTGTTTAAAAGACTTTTAAAACACAAAACCAGGGCTGTGGAAATGGCTTGACAGTTAAAGGCACTTGTTTGCAAAGCCTTCAGTCTGGGTTTGAGTCCCCAGTACCAGCATAAAGCCAAATGTGCAAAGTGACACATGCATCTGCATTATGTTAGCAATGGCAAGAGGCCCTGTGCGCGCTCTCTCTCTCTGTCTCTCTCTCTAATAAATAAATATTTAAAAATAAAACAAAATCTGTATAGGGACACTGTTAGGGGAAAACCATTTTAAAGTACTCTTTACCCTCTGGAAATATAGGGTGGATTTCAATATTCACTTTAATCTCTGTTCACTTGTTTGTCTAAACCATCCTTCCCCCCCATCACATTGATATTTATGCCCTGAAACTCCTGAAATCAAAAAATACAAAGGAAAAATATAAGCAGGTTATTGAGAAGGTAGGTCATTGAAGTAATGTTTTCTGAACCCCAACTTAGAGCTCGCTCATCGCCCGGCACAGGCTATTATGTATCCAGTACACACTCTGTTAGATATTTTGCTAAAGCACCATCATATGAAGTCAGCCCTGGGAGATACAAATTATTCCTAAACCCACTTTCAGACGATAAGACTGAAGCCAGAAGTCACACAGCTAAGAAGAGTTACAAGAAACCTGCACAACACACTGCTACATGGCTCCTACATCTAGAGGTATGCCCATGAGAGCAACATGGTGAAATACTTGAACTTGGTATTCTTCTGGCAGGTCCTTCTTGGTGAATCTTTGGGAGATGGGATGTTCCATATAAAAAGCTTAAGCATGGACAGAGAGGCTTAGTTCTAATCTGTCACTGTCTTGTTTCGGGACTAAGGAAGAATGGCTGGCATCTCCATGCCCCATTCCCCATTTAAATTCCAAGATGATACCTACAGGATGTTTATTATAAAAGTAGTAGATATTTACTAGAACATTATAAACCATAGACAAAAAATGAAGAGGTTAAATTTATGTATATTCACCTTAAGATTAAATTTGATATTTTGCAGTGTACCACTATATCTGTACCCATCTCTTTACCAACAACATAACAGGATTGTGCTATTCATATGATTGTGTGTTGTATTCTTTTTGAGTTTGTTTTTGTTTTGGGTTTATTTAAATATATTTATTTATTGTTAATCATTAGAAACACTGTATGAACAAGTCTTGTTTTGGTACCTCTATTTCCCTCCTCCCTGTTCCCAATCTACTGAGGCTCCTCAATGGAATTGCTAGAATCCTCCATGAAGTGGAGAGCTGTGAATCATGCAAACAGTAGCAAATTTTTGGTATTATTTTTTCTTTAGGGAGGCAATGCCTCTGGATATTCACCCACCATGGCTCTTACAATCTTTCTGTGCCCTCTTCTGAAAAACTCCCTGGACCATGGTAGGTGAGTTTTAAGTCTGCTTTACTGTTCTCAACCTGTACCCCAGGCTAGCCTTGAAGTGGTTATCCAATACAGGCTGGCCTCACACTCACCAGCCTCCTACCTTAGCCTCACAACTTCTATATAGCTCTACTATAAAACTTACAATTAAATCACGGACACTTTCCCATGTCAATAGTCATTCTACATCATCGTGATCAGGGATTGTCGTATGTTTATGTAACATCCCCTCTGTTGGATACTTAGTTTGGGGTCTGCACGAGTACTTCCTCAGGCTAGTCCAAGACATGGTTTCCTCTTGTGATAAGATATGTAATTGCTGTAAAGGCCCCCAGAGACAAGCATGGGGCAAGGGAGAAAACATCCCAAGCAGGATTTGCCCCCCATGGCAACCCTCTCTCCAATCTGAGCATGCTGTGATGAGACTCACTGGCCAAGCAAGTCCAGGAGGGGCAGAAGGTGAAGCCAGGACACTCTGACTGAGCCGTCCTAGGTGGAGGGAAAACCACAGGAAATCAAGAGGACTCATTATCTTTTCAGAGATTTTCTTTGTCTAATTTTCTCCTTTTGACAGGGAGAGTTTAAGCCAAGGATAGAGGAGAAACTTACCCTGTCGGGAGCTGTTCTGGTTTTAGTTACAACATAGGCATCCACACCACTATTTCCTACTCCCTCACCACCATCAACAATGCGCCCGGGAAACAAAAGGAAGAATACATTTTCTTCCCCACAGAGTGAAGAGCTAAAGCCAAACTGGGTCATCTCCCGGTGCATGCTCATTTCAAACCCAGAGCAAAGGGAGCAGAGAAACGATTGCCTGCCGAGAGCACAGGGCTGGGCCCTGGAGAAATCACTGTTAAGTGTATCCTGGGTCATCTGGTCAACCTGCTTGTTCTATAGATGAGGAAAGAAGATTCATGGATGTCCCTTGTGTTACCAGATACAACCATTGCTAACTCAGCCCATGTAAGCTAACTTCTAACCCAGAGTAGCTTGAACTCACTTGTCTTTGTTACTCTCTTATTCAAATATATAGGCTGACTTCATAACTCGTACCTGGAAATATGTCAAGAGTGATCCTGAAAATCTAACATACATATCCTGAAGCAAAAATCAGAATGAGGGGCTGTGGAGATTGTTCAGGAGGTAAGAGTGTTTGCTGCACACACACGAGAGCATGGGAGATCCTGAGACCATCTGAACTTAATTCTTCAGCACCCATGTAACAACTGGACATGGTCATGCATACCTATAACCCCAGTTCTGCTGGGAACAGAGACTGCAGAATCATTGGGGCTTGTGAAAATGGCAGTGCCAGGTTCATTGAGAGACCATCTCAAGGAAGCACACAGATGAGCAATGAAAGGAGGCAGCTAATGCTCTCCTCTGGGCACATGCACATGCACATGGGGTCTGCACATCTGTGTGTGTACGTGCACGCGCACACACGCGCGCGCGCGCGCGCGCGCACACACACACACACACACACACACACTAAGAATGGATACTCAAGTCCTTGGATTTATCAATATTTCCTGGTGGGAACTTGCTGAGCCTAAAACAAGAAACAGATTTTATTGAGGCTTGGAGAATCCAAAACCTCACACACTGGCCTGAAAACATTGGTTGAATAACTGAAGATTTTAACAGGTTCAATAACAAACTAAACCAATAAGTCTTAGAACGACTCACGCATTAAAAACATGAGTGATTAGTTGAACAGTAATGGCCCAGCTCTTCCACACCTTGATATATACAAAAGAATCCAGGTGAGCATGCCATAGATACCTGCACAGCTGCGCTTACTGCAGCACTACTCACAGCAGCCAAGATGTGGAATAAGCCTGAATGCTCGCCAGTGAGTGAGCAGGGGAGAAAATGTGGTATATTTTCAAAGTTTGTTTTTCAGCCATTAAGAAACAATGTCATTTGCATAAAAATGCATGAAACTGTCGATTGTCATGTTAAGTGAAATAAGCTAGGTCCATAAAGACAAATATCGCATGTCTCTCCTATGCAGAATATAGAAGTTTAAAAAATGTCTTGCAAGTGTAGAGATGGGGGATTATTGAAGGAAAGAACAGGGGCAGGAGAGGGTAAAGGCAGTATAAGGTAAAGTACATGAAATACATGCATGAGAATGTCATAATAAAACCCATCATTGTGTACAGTGAATATAATATACTACTAATAAAAAGTGTCCTGATGCAAAAAAATGGACATGGGTATATGTAGTTGGATGGTTGATTCACATCAAAAAGGTCTACTTAAGGGAACCCACACATTTTGCCCAATCATACATCATGGCTTCCAATTCCTTATGGGATTCTCTTGAAGTCCAAAGTTGGTCTTAGCACAGCACTTCCTTTATAGACTCCTCCATCCCTAAGGTGGTTTTTAGAAATACCAGAAACCCATTGTTGCAGTTATCTTCTTGTTGCAAGGATAAAACACCCAGCCAGGAAAGGAAAGGGTTTCTTTTGGCTTACAGCTTCAACGGGAAGTTTCACCATGGTAGGGAACAGTATGGCAGAGCTGGCTCACATCATCACATCAGAGAAGCAAGCCAGAGTGATCTGGTTCTAGCTAGGAAGTCTTGGGCTATAATACCCCAAGCCTGGCCCAAGCAACACACCTCCTCTAGCAAGGCTCCACCTCCCAAAGGATCCACAATTCCAGCTAAGGAAGAAGCATTCAAAATGCTTAAACCTATGGAGGACATCTCATTCAAACCTCCACTTTCCATGATGCAAAAGGCTCACTAACAATTGCACAGTGGGCAGACGCCTGAACTATCTTTAGGTTTCATAGATGTTTCACTCCCCCATCATGCTGATCAAAGGTACCAATGATCCTAACTGTTTTTGAGTTATGAAAAAGGCAAAAGTTGAACGAATCATGTGTTTCTTCACCATCACACTTTTTGTGTGAGATACGCCACTTATCAAAATAACGGAGTGGGAAAAGAATCATGAAATCAGTTATTAAGTAGAAAATGCCACTTCAGGGGCTGGAGGGATGGCAAGTGGTTAAGGAACTTGCCTCTAAAACAAAAGGACCTGAGTTCAATTCCCTACTACCTACATAAAGCCAGATGCACAAAGTTGCACATGCATTTGGAGTTTGTTTGTAGTGACTGGAGGTCCTGACACACCCTGTCTCTCTTTCACTCCCTCAAAGAAGTAAATAAATAAAATATTTTTTAATGGGGAGATATCTCCGTAGTTAAAAGTGCTTGCTGCACAAGCCTAACTACTTTAATTTGGATCCCTGGCACCCACACAAATCTGGACATGCAGTGACACACATGTCTGTAATCCCAGCATGCCTACAGTAACAGGAGCAGCTAGTCCGTCCTTCACAGTGACAAATAAAACAAGAGGGTCACTGTCCCAAACAAGGTGGAAGGAAGAAACCCACACCCAAAGGTGGTCCTCTGACTTCCACATGCATGCTATGGCACACACATGCCATACACACATCCATTTAAAAAATGCTACCCCACAGCTATCTCCTTTAAACTCACCCCAAGAAAACCCTGGTGTGGAAGGTTGCCTTCAGCAAACCCCAGAAGGCTCAGTGGTAGGCTCTGCTAAACACTGAGCAGAAACACTTGACCCCTGAAAACTATAGTTTGGATCTTTGATGTCCCCCAAGTATCAATGTGCTGAAGGCTTGTGCCCAGCTGCCAAGGCTGCTGGGAGGTGATAGAATTTTTAAAACCTAGGAGGATGTTAGTTCATGGGGCCATGGTCTTGAGAGGGACATGGGACCTCCTCTTCCTCTCTCTTTGCTTCCTTAGCTGCCATGAGGTGAGCAGACTCTTCTCCCGTCCCCCACTTGCCTCCATGAACTGTACCATCATAGGTTCAAAGCAACAGGGCTGAGTGAGCAAGGACTGAACCCTCTTAAACTATGAGCCAATATAAACCTTTCTCTTTGTAAGTTGATATTTTGGGTATTTTGTCAAGTAGCAGAAAGATGACTAATATACTGAAAACATAAACTTTGAAGTCTAGTTAACAGTGTTTGAACCTCACTTCCACACTGATAAACCTTTGCATGTTTCTCAGCATCTCTAAATATTAGTGCCCTGTCCATGAAGGGTCATGACCTCCACGTTATATGGAGAGATGCTCATCTTGTAAGATGATGTACTTCTTGGTGAGGATACAGAAAGCACTCAGCAAACTTTAGCAATTTCATTTATTTTAAAATTTATTTATTTATATAGGTGTGTGTATGTGAGTGTTTATATAGGTGTATGTGGGTGTGGGTATGTGTGCACGTGCACAGGGTCTCTTGCTGCTGTAAATGAGCACCAGATGCATGTACCACTTTGTGCATCTAGCTTTATGTAGATGCTGGGGAATTGAACCATGGCTGGGTAGGCTTTGCAAGTAAGTGCCCTTAACTGCTGAGCCATCTCCCCATCCCCTAGCAATTTTGTTATTCAATATCATGAATGATATTAATCCCACAGAGTTGTATGAGCTTCAAGTGAGACAAAAGATGTAGGACCTGGATCTCGGTAAGTGCTTATTTCTTGTCACATTTTTCCAGATGCCCTTAGTGGCAATTTTCTATATGTATTATTTTTATGCAGGGCAAAATCATTGTATAGCAAATACTCAGAGACCCTCCAGAGAGCCACCATTGAATAGCAAATCCCTGGGCCCAGGTCCCCAGACCACACAGGCCTTGTGTCTCCAGCCCTTTGGCACAACGCCTTGTAAACCATTGACTACAAACTGCTTTTTGTTGCCTAAGAAAATCTATTTAAAATACAAATGTAAAATTGGCCTCAATGTAGGGCTGAGCATATTCCAGTGCTGGAAGTCACAGCTGGAGGCCTGGGCCCAGTCCTCAAAGGCTCTCAGAAGTTTTCTCGACTTGTCCCCAAAATGGAAAAGGCACTGTGGACCATGGGTCTGATTGATAGACAGAGAAACGACCTGCTGGCCATGGGCAGGAGTGAGCTAATGCCATCTTCCTGGGGTGGCCAGGAGGGGTGAGAAGGATTTATTAAGGCTCTGAGGAACCTGGCAGAAAGAGATAAAACACTGAACCCAGAGGCATTAAATCAAAGCTAGCAAAGAGAGCTGGAAGTTGGTTAGATCCTCATAGAGTAAGCTTCTAGTTTCCCTCAGTTTCTTTCTAGAAAATATACCAAACCAGGCCCACTGGACAGACCCACACATCATCTACTATCTTCAACTTTAGTGCCTATTCTTGGGGTTCCAGGCCTTTTATAGAAAACCACACACCAACCACCATCAACAGTGATGACCTTCATTTTTCCCGCAACAGGGCAAAACAGTTTGCTGGAGAAGGATGAGGTGCCCTACGATGAAGCACAGGAGGGAATTCTAAGCTAGACTTCCAGGGAGGCAGCATGGAGGAATGACTTGAAGCTGGCATGGAAATCAGCCAGGCAAGGCCACGTAGGCTGTTGAAGGTGGAGAAAATAATGTCATCAGAGACACGCAGGTGAAGGAGAGATGAAAATGTTTAAAAGAACCTAAAGAAGTTCGTGATGGCTGAACTGGAAAAGTAAGAGAAGAATGAAGTGAGAAGTGAAAACGGACTGGAACCAGATCCATTGTGTGGTCTAGTGTGGAGGACTTTAGCGATCACCCTGTAAGCAACAGGAGTCAGGCAGCATTCCAGACACTACCTGGGGCAATTCAATTGCTTTCTGTGATTGCTCTGATGCCATAAAACGTTGATTCTGTTATAACTTGCTGTGTGACTATGGGCTGCTAACACCTTCTCTGAGCCCTGTTTTTGGGAAGATGAGAAAAGAGGAATGAAGTTATGAAGCCATAGCAAGAATTCATCCTGTCCACCCTCAATTCAACCAGGACAGACTCAAGAAGTCTCTATGTCACACAGCTCTGCCCTCTGATATATGGGATCCCATATCCCAAATGCTTCTCATACATGCAAACAGCTAAAATGTATTTTGTGAGCCTATGTAGGAACTGAAATCTGGTTCAGAAAATACAGCCTCCTCTTTAGGAAGGTAACTCTGGGCTTGAATGCCACTATAATCCTTATTTTTACCCATTTTGGCCACAATAAAGCGGAGGAAGAGACACACAGACACAGAGGAAAAGCTGCCAGTCACTCAGAAGTTGGTGGTGGGTTTGGGCAGTGGAGATAAGAGACCTACTTTATATCTGCATCACCCGCAGACCACAGCCCTAGTGCTGGTTTATTAATAGGCACTCAGAGACCATTAATGTGCTTTGATGGTTATTTGGAGCCTGCCTTCTCAATCCACTGTGAGAGAGTCGAGGATTTAAACAGACATTGACACAGAGTGAATCCACGGTCTGCATACTAGTCCAAAGAGCTGACTCCATAGCCTGGCCATCTGGAATTTGGATTAGATTCATAACAGTAACATGGCATGGCTTATCAGGAGAGACAAGCTGCAGACGGGGGAAGAACAAAACCCTTCCTTCCCAGGCACGAGGCTGCCTCCCCCGTGGGGGCCACCACACAAAAGCTCCCCGGCTCTTCTCGATCCCATTATCTGGCTTTATTTACTTCACAGGATTTATCTGGGTCTGAAATTATCTGGTTTGTGTCTCTGTTTACTGATTTATCACCTGTAGGCCAAAGCTCTGTGGAAGACTTACTGCTTTCCATTGTAACCCTCCATATTTACTAAGGAGCCAGGCACAGTAGACACTCCATAAATATTTCCTGAATGGACACTCCTTCATCCCTCAGGCCTTCTTTCCAAATCATCTATTCTACTGGAACCACGAGTGAAGGGTGTGTCTGTGAGTGGGTGGGCTCTGCAGGAAGGCCTGAATCAAATAACCCTTGCTAAACCAGGAATAGAGGAGCACAACTGAAATCCCAGGGCTAGGGAGGAAGTGGTAGGAGAATCAGGTGTTCAAGGCCAGCCTGGCTACATGGTGAGTGCAAGACCTTGTCTCCATAAAAGAAGGGCTGGGGAGATAAATCCATAGGTATAATGCTTGCTTCATAAGTAGGTCCTGAGTTTGATTCCCCAGTACCCAGGCAGAAATGCCAGGGGTTCCCTGGCCAGTTGGTCTATACTAGCCTAATTGGTGAGCTGGAGACCAATGGAGGACACAGTCTTGAAGGAGGTCCAAGGAAGACTCCCAGGGTGGTCCTCTGGCCTACACACACACACACACACACACACACACACACACACACACACACACACACACACACACACATTTTTCCGAGAAAAAAAAAAACAAGAAAATGTCTTGCTCTGCCAATTCACAGTGTGAACCTAAGCAAACAACCTCTCTACCTATATCTGAAAAATGAGTTCATAACTCCCAGTGAGCATTCCAGGAGACATGTGTGAGATGCTTAAACAACTTGGAGGTTTTTAAACACACCTGATCACCAAGCTGACATTGTTATGTTGACCTACCTACCATTTTGCTTTAAATGCATTTTAATTATTTTCTGTGTGTGTGTGTGTGTGTGTGTGTGTGTGTGTGTGTGTGTGTCCATGTAGAGGTCAGAGGATGACCCCAAGGTGTACAGACACCTTGCTCTTCTTCTACCTTCCTTGAGATGGCATCTCTTGTGTTTTATAGACAGACACCAGACTAGCTGACCAGTGAGCTTTGCACTCTCCCGGCTCTGCCTCGCATTGTCGAAGGTCTGTGGGGATCACAAATGCATGCGCCACTTTTCACCTGGTTTGACATGGTGCCGGGGACGACTGAACTCACATAGACAATCTTTACAAGCAAGCATCTTGAGCCAGAGATCGATCTTCTCAGTCCATAAATGCATTTTTAAGACACTCACTCCATCAGGCACAAAAAAACCTACTGAGTCGCTATAACAATTCAACAGTAGGTGCTATTACTATTCCCATGTCATAGGTCAGGAAACGGAAGCACAAATCCTGGGCATGAGATGTCAATGCTAGGAAGGAAAAGAACAGGAAATCAAACAGGTCCTTTACCACAGCACTGGAGGATGCAGAGAAAGTCACTGCTTTTCAAATAGAGAAAGGTGAGTACCGGCATCAATATTAGTTTTGATTTGGCTGTCGATGTCAGAGAAATTTAAACATGAAAAGGGCAGACGGAATGCTACATTTCAGCTGTCATCCTGGAAACAACCTCTGTGGAATTTATTACACCCCCCCACACACACACACCGAAAAAAATAAAAAGCTACAGTAGTTTCCTTGAATGTACCCACAACAGAGCTGGGGACCCTCTCACCTCAGCACTGCCTAGAATTCCTCCCCAGTCTCCAGGTTGGCCATATCTGTCTTAACTTTCACTTCCTTGGAGACACCTTTTCTGGAGGTCTTGTCTTTAACCTGAAACCTAACTTTAAAGCCATTGGGCCAGCACCCACTTCTAAGGAAGATGGCACTCTCACACATAAGCCACACTTAGTGGCACTCAATAACCATTGGCTTTGTTAAAGTAAGCATTTAGCACAAAGCTGTCATCCTGCCACCTCAGAGGTGAAGGCAGGAAGGAAGGTCATGAGTTAAAAGCCAGCTTGGGCCGTATAGTGAGACTCTGTCTCAAAACAAACAAATCTTCATCATCTTGTAGCTGAGAAAATCAACACTCAGAGAAGTTCAATAACTTCCCTGAAGTCAGCCAGCCAGCAAGCAGCATGGTCGGGCTTCAGCCTTGTGTCCGTCCCCACAGGCATTGCCAAGTGCTCTTGGCTATCTACTTTTACCTGGCTGAAAGAGGAGAGTTCAAGGAGATACCCTCTCAGATTCCTCCCCTCAAAAGGATTTTCAGATTCCACCTTGTTAAAGAGACTATGGGTTAAGGCAAACCATTTCGAGCCCTCTCTTCTCAGCATACTCACACTATTGCATTGGCCAGCATACGTCGTGGGCCATGAGAAATGAAGCGTTGCAGTCTGTAAGGAGGCAAGTTAGGGAAGCAAGAACAGGAAGAGATAGGACAGAGTGAAGCCCAGAGTCTGGGCAGCCATGGGTGCCAGGATCTAGAGGGACCAGGATTCGTGCCCCACAGGGATGTGTCCCAAGGGAGAATTCTGTGAGAGGGATTTGGATGGGGGATGGATGGATGATCCTCTGAAGCAATAATGCACATTCCTAGGTTGGGATTCACAAGATTCCATCCCTCCTCAATTCAGAGCTAGTAAAGTCGGGCTGGCCGACTTTACAATGCTCACCCCCACACAAAGCCCTAGGTTCTATCCCCAGCACGACCAAACACACAACAGCAAAAATACTACTCATTTAACCCCCAAAATCCACCCCTAAGAATAGCATGAGGAGAAGGAAAAGACGCTTTCCCTCGCTCAAGTGACTTTTCAGTGTGTGTGTGTGTGTGTGTGTGTGTGTGTGTGTGTGTGTGTGTGTGTAGTATATGCACTTTGTGTGAAGATCTGTGTCCTTTGTGAGCACACTGCAGAGGTCAGAGTTGAACATGAAGTTCCTCCTCTGTCATTCTTATATTGTTTCCTTGAGACAGACTCTCGCACCAAACCTGGAGCTGCCATTTTCAGTCGGACTGACTAACCAGTGAGTCCCAGTGATTCTCCTGTCTGTAGCCCCTCGACTTCAACTAGGGTTACAGGTATGTGTGGACACGTCCAGCTTTTTCTGTAGGTGCTGGGTACTGAACTCAGGCCCTTGGGCCTAGAGCCTGGCACTTTGATCCACTAAGTCGTCTCTTCTCTTGTAGTTTCTATTCTAACAAGGGAGTAAAGCCATGCTCCTCATGAAGACGAGCAAACAAATGAGATCATTTGAAATGTGATCGATGCTATAAAAATTGGAAAGAAAAATGTGAAATTGAGAGAGAAAGAAGCTTTTGAGAAAAGAAGACGATCTGAAGAAGTGGTATTCGCACCAAAACCGGAATGAAAGGAAGATGAGCACTGCAGACGTCCGAGAGGACAGAACAACATGCATGGTGACAGTAAGTCCTGAGGAATGGAGATGCGTTTGGGAAATAGAAAGGAGGCTGTGTCATGGGACCCGAGCAGTAAAGGCAGAGGCTGGGGGGGGGGTGTGAGCAGGAAGGGCAGGCAGTGACCAGATCAAACAGACTAGGAAGGGCAAGAATACTGCAGGCGGCTTCTCCCCACTGGAGTGGAGTGTCAGCGTGAACCGACAGGCATTTGAAGGGAAGTTGTTGGTGGGGTGCAGCCATTATGGAAATAAGTATGGAGATATCTCAAAAATTAGAAATAATCCTCCCATATGATTCTGCTATACCTCTCTTGGGCATATATACCCTAAGGACTCCACCTTCTAGTACCGAGATGCTTACACATCCAATCTATTACAGGTCTGTTTACAACAGTTAGGAAATGGAGTCAGCCTAGATGCCCATCAATAGATGAATAAATAATGAGAATGCGGTGCATATACACAATGGAATTTTATTCATCAGTAGAGAAAAATGAAATTTGCAGGAAAATGGATGGACCTAGAAGGAATCATATTAAATGAAATGACTCGACTTCAAAAAGACCACAAAGCTGCATGTCTCTCTGGTATATGCGTTTTTGCTTGTGCTCTCTGTAAGTGTGTGCATATTGGAGCAGATGTAGACAAAACCTGCCAAGATTGAACTGAAGCCAAAAGTGAGCATAAAAAGCAAGGTGGGGGGACTTAAGTCAGGGGTAAAAAGTTGAGGACAGGAAAGGGGATGAGAATCAACAAAAACAAACTGTAACTGAAAATGTCTGAATGAATGATATTTAACTCACTATGTCCCCTGACAAAATCAATCAATCAATCAATAGCAGTTGTGCACAGCATGTAGATGACCTATAGGGAGAGAAAGTCTGCAATTTGAGGAGCCTGAAAGGAGCTAACTGGCTCCTCAGCAAGGGGACAATGGTGACCAGGACAAAAGTAGTGCCAAGAACCCAAAGGATATAGAATAGATCAGGGCGCAGAGGTGGGCAGAGGTGTACAGGGATCATAGGGAATAGCTTGTTGTTCCCATTTTTCAGATTAGGCAATTGAGGACAGGTCCCACGCTGGAAGCTGTCAGCTCAGGATCTGAAGCCAGGCTCGTTGCTCTGGCTCTCCTCACTCTGCCTTCTGTTTCTGGAGCTTTCGCTCTTGGCGGTCACCGCTGAGGAACAGGTGTGTGGGGTTGTGCATTCCCCATATGCCAACTGTTCCTCATTTGGGGAGGAAAAATGAGCCTCACCCGTCGTTAATACCACCCTGTTTATTGATTTAGGCAAATGCTTGGCAGCTTCAATTCATCTTCCGAGGGGTAATGTAATAACCGCCTGCATTTTACTGTATCTTTCGCTGAGCTCTGAATATGCCACCCTTCGAGGTCTCACCGTCTATGTGAGTTCTGGAAATAAACAAGCCTCGAGCACTGACAGGCAGGGCAGGCATGTCTTTCTGAAAGTAAGGACGTTTAGGGGAGCAACCTGGAGTGGGGGTTCCCGAATAGCTGTGAGTTCTCATGCAAGTCACTTAACCTCTCTGAGCCTTGAATTTCTCATGGAAAGAGAAGACAATATAATATCCCTGTCCTGCTGATGTTCAAGTGTGAATTATTTAACATACTGCATGTGAAGTTCATTTGTGGATTATAATGTGTGACATGATTTTTAATACTGTGAATTCTTTTGGGGAGGACATAGGGGAGTTTTGAGATAGGGTCTGCTCTAGCCCAGGCTGACCTGGAATTCACTATGAAGTCTCAGGGTGGTCTTGAACTCATGGTGACTCTCCTCCCAAGATCTCTGCCTTCCGAGTGCTGGGATTAAAGGTGTGTGTCACCATGCCTGGCTATACTGTGAATTCTTAATATTAAATGAGCGGATAAATCAGGTAGCCACTGATTTCTTCAAAAATGTTCACTGCACCTCTGTATGTCAGACACGAGCAATGGTCAAAACAGACATGCCTGAAATCTTAATGAAATTTGTAGTTTAGGAAGAGAATTAACAAATGATTGCATAATCAACATACAACATTTCTCATTGGTAGTATATGTGTTTAAAGAAATATATAGAATGACTTTAAGAACTTGCCTCCCAGGAAAAAATGAATAAGGATGTATGAGTGTGAACTTCGAGACGGGCAACACAAAGCAGGCAAGTCAGTGGGAACAGCATGTGCAAAGGCCCTGAGGCAGGAAGGAGTGAAGGATGCACGGGGGGAGGGGGGAAGCCAGCTGGAATAGGGTGAAAGAAAGTGGGGGGGACGGAAGGTAGCTGAAGTGAAGGGTGAAGTAAAAGAGCAAGAGTGTACAGGATCTTGTAGGTCACAGTCAGGATGTCCTTGTTGCCCTGAAAGAAATGGAGAAAAGAATGCAAAGCAAGAATGATTAAACAGAGTTTGGTGCAGCAGGAGGCTATCAGACCTGCAAGTAGCTCGGAAGAGCCAGCTAGAATCCAGGGTAGCTGTGCAACGAAAGGAGTGTGGGGTTTTGATGCTGATGTTCAGTTGGGGAAAACATTGAGCATTTTCTAGAAGACCAAGAATGAAATAAGATGTCCCTTCCCACAGAACAGAGGGGTGGGATACTGGATAGGAAAACCTGGAAGTGGGAAGAACCCTTCAGACTAGGAAAGAAATAAACACTCCAAGATAGCAGTGTGGGAAGAAAAAGATCCTTGCAGGGAAGAACCCAGGACCCACTCCCAGCATGCACCTTTGCTCCACAAATCACTCCCTGGTAATTCTTAACCGTGTGACTTTCAAAAGAATCGTCTAAAGTCTCTGAAAAACAAAGGTTTTAGAAGTAGGATTTTATAACCGGCAAAGGCACTCTGAGCTACACATTTTGTTTAAGGAAGGTCCCTCTTCTCCCCACTCCCATCAGCATCCCAACTCGGAGCCCCCAGCTCCCAGTGTCTCTCAGCTGTCACTCACAGCTCCTGCAGTGGCCTCCTCCCACCTTGGTCAGGTGCACTGTGCAAGAACAATGCTGCCCAGTGTGTTATGCAACGCTGTTCTTCCAATCCTGTGAGAACGAAGGGAGGAACGTCTTCCTGACAAGTCATTTTGCATGCAAAAGACAGTGTGCCAGAGACTTGAGGATTCGTACCTGCAGGTCTTTCACATGTTAGGATGTACACTTACTTGCTTGCCTGCTGGTTACTTCTGCCTGATCCAGAATTCAATCGCATGGACACACAAGAAGGTTCTTGCCTCTTTGGAAACCTGACATTTACACCTTAAAGGTGTGTGTGTGTGTGTGTGTGTGTAATATTCATTTTTCTCTGCTACCCTTTTACATAGAAAATTACAATGGGGGACAATGCCTGATTCCTTAACTGCAAAAGTGAAGATAATAATAGTCCTTAATTTACAAGTCGTTAGCAAGCATAAAATGGAATAATGCATATAAATAGGGCCTTCCGTGATATTTGGCACACAGTAGGCATTCATTAGAGGGTTTTTTGGAGCTGTCTTTCAATGAGTGCCTACTCTGCTGCCAGGCTCTATGTTAATGGCTTCAACTCGCCTTACCTCATTCAATATATCGGGCGCTGACCGTGGTCCTGATTTCCCTTTGGTAGCTGGGAGCTTTATTCCTCCCAGAGCCAGGAAGTTGATTTTGTCACCCCATCCATCATTCTGCGGTAATTCCTAACCATGTGACTTTCAGAAGATATCATATTAATTTTTTTAAAAAATCAGCTATATTGAAGCATGATTTACAATCAACAAATGAACCCATTGAGCTGCCTACATTCTGATGGCACTGGGGGAATTTATGCCAGCATAACAATCACTACCATGAAAACATAGAATATTTTCATCATCCCCCCCAAAAGCCCCATGGGATCTTTATCCACATGGATTTCTCATATCCAGGCTCAGACAAGCATGGGTGTCCTGACCCTCGAGATTTGCTTTCTCATTTCTAGATTTCATATATACGGAAGTATGTATATGTGCTCTTATATCTGCCTTCCGTCGCTCAGCACGTGTGTTGAAAACTCATTCATTTCATCCCACATGCCAACAGCTTACTCCTTTTTGCTGCTGTGTTTTATCCCACAAGTAGTTTCTTCACTCACAGATGGATTAGCTGTTAGGAGAGAGAGAGAGAGAGAGAGAGAGAGAGAGAGAGAGAGAGAGAGAGAGAGAGAGAACCTAACTTCATTCACCACAAGTAAATGCTTGGGCTGAAACTGATAAGTTACATGGCTAGTCTAGGTGTGTCCATTTTAAACTGTGAAACTCTTTGTTCATACCATTTAATACCTGCTGTGCAGGAGCCTATGATAATCCTAGTTTCTCAGCATTTCTCGAATTACTAGATGCCGCTGCTCTTTTAAGTTTTAGCCACGCTAATGGGTGACATCATATGATGGTTTCAATTTATGTTTCTCTGGTGAGTAATGAGACTATCTTTCCATGTGCTTATGGACCATTTATATGTCTTCTTTGGTGAAGTCTTTTTCTATCTTTACCCACTTAAGTCTGATTTGAATCACAAATACAAGATCTTTATGGAGAAGTTATTAAAGTGGAGAACTACTATAAGGCATAAGAAACCTCCTGATAACACAACCTGTGAGAATTTCCCTTTTTCACTCTGACTTATAAAGGTTTTTAGACTGGCATCAACTGCCAACATGGATGCTGGTTGTGTCTATACTGCATATGGGCGGATGGACATGCTGATACGTCAGAAAAACATGCCTTGCTACTTCAAACAAGCTGGTTAACCCCTTGTGACTCATTTAACCTTTATGATACTCATTTCTGTTGCTTATAAAACAAAGCTAGTACAACCTGCTTCATTACATTGTCAGGAGAATGTAAGCCACAATCCATAAAGTATCGACTGCATAGCAGACACTCCCTACATGGTGGTATTCATCTGCATCAGTTACATGCTTGTTGCTGGAACAAAACACCTGATCAGAAGCAGTTGATGGAAGGAAATGATTTATTTCCACTTCCAGTTTAGAGGGGAAGTCTCATCATGGCAGGGAGAGCATGGCAAGAACAGACAGCAAGGCACCAGATCTTTTCACATTAGCTGGGAGGAAATCAGCAAGCAGGGCTGGCATATAATCCAAATGTCCATCCCCAGGGACACACCTCCTCCAGCAAGAATCCACCTCCCAAAGGCTCCATCCGCTGGAAATTAAACATGAGGCTTCATCACAAACATTGGAGGGAATATTTTTTCCATTCAAACCACCACAGCATCCTATCCAAACACACAACTTCTCTGCTACCACAGTAATACTGCTTTTAAAAGTACATCCCAAACAGCATAGCTTTTAAAAATGGAAACTTATTTCATGCCTAAATCTGTGATCAGTGGTTCGAGTGAGGTTCAGCTAAGAAGATCTTCTGGTCTCGGTTCAGCTTATTCTCACGTCCACACAGCTGGCTGCTGACTGATCTGGGATGACCTTGGATGGGGCAGCTGAATTACCTGGCTTTGGTTCCCATGTCTCTCATCCTTCAACAAGCTAGTCTGGGAATGCTCTCCCGGCAATGCAGAGACGCAAGACAGAAAGCGGAAACACCCAAGGAGCCTTACAGCCCTAGACTTAGAATTGGCAGAGAGCCAGTGCTGCCACAGTCAACTGGCCAAAAGCAAATCACAAGAGAAGACCAAATGTATGAGGTGGGGAAACAAATTCCACCTCTTTGGGGACAGACTCTCCAATGCCACCTGGAAAAGAGTGTGCCTATAGGAAAGCTGAAGAATTCGGTCCACCATTTCAACTTGCCATAGAAAGCAATTCCCAAATAATGTCAAAAAGATAAACTGAAATCACTTGCTACTGTATTAAAGCTGAATATCTATGATCCAACTGCCTCTGATCTTTAAAAAAAAAGAGCTTCCCAATGACCTGATTTCTGTGAGATGTGTAAGCATTACCACTCATCAGCAAGTCTAGCAAGGCCAAGAGGTGAGACTGGAGCTGAGCTGAGAAGCTAGGTCACTGGTGTGGCAGTGCTGATGGTGCTGGGCCCCTCCCCCACCAACTCTACTTCATTTGCTTCCCCCTCCATCCTGAATAATGAGCCCCAAGCAGCCAAGCCCAGAACTTCTCTGATTAGGAGAGATGAAGGCATTGGTCTTGGGTGGCAGTATCTTAACAAGCTTTTCTCGCTTTAACTAACCAGGACTGGCCCAGTTTGGATTTGAATACTGAAAACCTGATGAGTTGATTGCAGTCAGTCAAGAAATCTGCCTTATTATAATTATATTATATTCCTATTGGGTATCATGGCCAAATCACAGTGACAAATCCTGTTGGTCTCTCCATCCAGGGACCTAATAGCATATGCCTGCCAGACTATTTGTACAGCAGGGCACCTCCACTACCATGTCTGGCCTTTAAGAACATGTCATGTTCTTTAAGATACACACGAGTCCTTGGTTCACATGGGATTAGAACTACTATTTAAAAGTTTGGAAGTGGGCTGGGCATGTAGCTCAGTTGGGAGAGTGCTTGTCTAGCATGTTAAAAGCCTTTGGTTCCAGTCCAGCACCAGCCAATAAACCAGATATGGTGGTGCACACCTGTAACCCCAGCACTTGGGAGGTGAAGACAGGAGGATCCGAAGTTCAAGGTTATCCCCAGACACACAGTGAGTTCAAAGCCAGCCTAGAATATACGAAACCCTGTCTCAAAAAAAGCAACTTTGAGTTGGAATATTGGAATATAAAATTCCTTCTGGTGGCTGGCCCTGGAATAATTTGGGAAGTGTGGGGTTGGTAGTGCCTGCCTGTGAAGAAGTTCATGGGGATTTACTAAGCAGAGAAGAAAAGGCTTCCAAAAATATAATAAAGGACAGAGCAGATCATAAAATATAAATGGCTTCATAATCCCTAGTTCTGTTAACTTCTTATGGTATAACTTTATTGGTTTTACCTATCTACTATTCCTTCATCCGTAAGGTTCTAATTCTTTGAATCTTCCTTGGAGAATAACCACCCCAAGCACTCGGTCCAGGCCATTTGCCCAAGAGTTGACCAAAGCCCAACTCTAAAGGACAGCATGTCACCCACACCTAGCCAAAAAAGAACACAGCCTTTCTCTGGCCACCATTATAATTCATGGGTGGGAGCATGATTCAGGCACAGCCATTTCACCCCAAAGTTTAAGCAGATGCGCCTAGAAGACAGAGGTCCTCTCTCTTTTCCATTCCATTGGAAGCTAGGTGGCCGTGAGCCAGGGACTGGCCTCCATGAGAAGAAAGTTTGCCTGAAAATGGAGTTAAGACAGTAGAAATTAGAGCTGGAGATGAGCAAGGTCCTGTTAACACTGAGTTCCTTGCTCTAGATTTGACTGATGTAAGACCTTCAGTGAATTGTGTAAGCTAAGCCAATAAATTTCATTTTTAGTTCTTTTTTAAGTCTTGGTTCATTTCTTGTGGTGCTGGGAACTGAAGCCAGGTTCTTGAGCATGCTAGACAATTGTTCTCATTGAACTACATCCCAACTTCTATAATTTCCTTTTATCGCTATGATTGTTTTTATTTGTGTGCATGTTCATGTGTGTGTGTGAGTGCAGGTGCATGTGTGCCATGGCGTGTGTCTGGAGGTCAGGGGACAACTTTCAAGCTGCTCCTCGCCTGTCCACCTCATTTGAGGCAGGGTTTCTCTCTCTCTCTCTCTCTCTCTCTCTCTCTCTCTCTCTCTCTCTCTCTCTCTCTCTCCCCCTCTCTCTGAATCTTGCTCTGCTGTAGTTCTTTACTGCACTCACAACAAGCTTCCAGGAATGCTCATGCCTCCACCTTCCAACACAGACTCGGCACCAGCACCAGCGTGTTAGGATTACAGAAGCCCACCATGGATTTCCACTTTAAAATGGGGTCTGAATATAAACTTGGGTGCTCCAGCTTGAGCCACAAGTTCTTTATCCACCGAGCCATGTCCTCAGCCCCTAAAATTTCCTTTTTAAAAACTGTTTTCCTAATAAGCATACAAAATAATGGATTTCTTACCTGCACTTTCATATATGTATATCATTGTGCCCAGCTCATATATGTTCCCCCATCACCCTCCTTTTCTCGTCCTCCTCTGGGTCTCTCTCTCTTCCAAAATTGTACAGACAGACAGACAGACAGACAGACAGATAGCAGTTTAATGGTATGGTGAGGAGACTGGAATTTTTTAGAGTGGGTATGTATAGATGTATGTCTAGGTTTTACATATGAGAGAATATTTTTCCTTCCTTATTAAATTTGCCTCAGCAAGTTTGAATTTGGGGTTTCTGTCTTTTTATAGCCACAGGTCATAATTACGACTTCCCTGAAGGTAGGTAACATTCCTAATCAACCCCTACAGACTTCTTATAAGTCCTTCTTTTCTATCTTGGAACCTAGAGTAGTTTCCAGATTTTCTCACTACTAATCAAGTGAATAATTCACCTCCCCTCTGTTTTTCTTACCTGAGAAAGAAGGTGAGGCTGTGCAGGCCCTCCAGTACTGCTCTGCGCAGGGCACTATTATAAGGTACTTTGTATGGTTGTATGGTCGTACAAAGTTGTATGGTCAGCCTCCTCTGTGTCACATATTTGTCCCTAAACATCACTGCCCTGGGTTGGGGAGATGCTCAGTGGGTGAAATGTTCATTATGAAAGCATGAGGACCTGAGTTTGATCCCCAGTACCTACAAAAAAAGCTTGGCATGGTGATGTACTGGGAAGATAGAGACAGGAGGATCCCTGGGGCTTACTGACCATCCAGTCTTCCCTAATTGGTGAGCTCCAGGCCAATGAAAGACTCTGTCTCAAAAAGAGGTGGATGGTATATCTGAGGATGACACCTGAGGTTGACCTTTGTCCTCTGCATACATGAACACACACGCATGCACACACATGAGCACCAATCCACATAAAAACACACATACACACTTACATGCGCACTGCTACAGGAAAACATCAATACTGTACAAAACCATGCAATAAAACTACAAGATTTATGGGAAAATTAGGTTAAGAGTACAACATTCATAAACTTCATTTAAAAAGAAAACCATGGAGTCATAAAAATGGTACCATAGCTTTGCACATGTTGAGCAGCTTTAAAATATATAAATTTGATGCTGTCTTAGCGCATTAGGCAATGCGTCCTTCTCACAAAATGTACAAATACTTCAGTAAATATTGCACATTATCCTAGAAAGCTTGAGGTTGGAGGTCGGTCCTAAGGGATGCTTTCAGCTGATGACTTAACGTGAAGGAATGAAAGTTGTAACGCCAGATGTGGATGGCAGTGAGTCATAGCACATGTTTGAGGTGTGTGCATTTCTGTATTCCTGCAGGGCTCCGTTCAACAGAGTACAGTCTTCTGGATTCCCCAGTTGTTTCTCCTGAGGAGACCACATAGAAGCAAATGTGAAATCTGCCGTGTGCTGGACATGCTTCCTAATATACCAGCCCCACTGGAATAAATCCATGTTTTAAAAACATGCAGAATAACAGAACTCTCTCATGCAAGCCTAACCTTAATCTTATGATACGAGTATTGATTTTCCCATTTTACAGTACTGAGAATTGAACCCAGGGCCTGCTGAATGCTAGGCAAGTGCTCTACCACTGAGCCACACCACATACCAGTTTTCCCATTTCACAAGTGAGACCAATGAGTGGTAGAGCTAAGAGCCCAATGTACAACCTGTCACTCTACCGCTGGTTCAAGGAACTCAAATCATGCAATGTCACAATGTTTCCACTTCCCAGCCATACGTTCTGTTGTTTTCACTCCGCTTCCAGCAGCCTCTCTTCCTGGGAAAGCCAGATGGTGGTCACCAGTCCATGGCACCTGCCCCCCCCACAGCCATAAGTGTAATGGAAAAGACAGGGTGTCTCCCTGCTTGTCTCATCTATTGAAATCTTGGAATGAACTGTGCAACTGAGTTTATGAAATTATAACTGTGACCACAGGAAGGTTATGTGAGAAGCATTCCACACTGGCCTGGTCTACCTGAATCCCTTGTCTCCTCTCACACATGCTTAAGACTTATCAAGTCTTAGCAGTGACACAGCATTGGACACAGAAGGAAACGTAGGGACAAAGAATGCAGGGGACTCACCAAGGTCACACATGAAGGCAGCATCAGAAGATCATGTCCCAGTAAACCTGGAGTATGGGCCACTGTAACCACCATGCCTAGTGAGACCTGGTTTAACCACTGTTTACTCAAAGTAGCCTCTCGCCATCAACACAACAGTAACAGCCAGGATCAATCACTGAAAACTCCTATGATTGACTACCTCCATTTCTGCCATGAAAAGATCTTTTTTTTATTGTCCATAATGAGTTACAATATTTAGTGGGCAAACAATGAGTTGTTATCCCCAATTCCTCACTGCCTTCCCCTCCCCAATCCGCTGGATAACCCCCTCCATGGGTCGTCTGGATCAGTCCTTGTGACAGGGGACCATGGATAGCCTAGTATTCAGCCAGGTTCTCCTGGCCAGGCCTCTGGATAATCTCCCCCACCACGGCTCTCACAATCTTTCCGCCCCCTCTTCTGCATAGTTCCCTGAGTCGTGGTGGATGAGTATTAAGGCTGCTTGAAGGTTGTGAGCTTAGGGGTCTTTGTGTCAAAAATCTTTGGTTTCTGTCCCCCTGGCTTATCCTGTGTTAATTGAATGGCTGTGGCTGTGGGTCCCTTGTTCATCCCGACATTCTCTGTGGGCTTCCATATGGATCCTCCATGGTATGACTGTTTCAAATTTCATTGCATTCCTCTTCTATAAGTGCTTTTATAGAGTTTGCCTATCCATAAAGCTGCATCTATTAAGGAATAATTAATTCTTTTCTACCATATTTTATTCATCAAAGCTTTACAAGACTGCCAGTCAGCGCCTCTGGTCCACAAGAGATAGCTACACTTCACTGTAACTCTATGCAATGTGAATGTAAGTCTAGCTGAGAGAAAAAAATGGGGTGTTTCCACTGACTTATGGGATCCAGAGCTCAGACTGGATTCCCTGAGAACAGACTTGGAAATATAATCTAGGTGGATATTGATTATTTAGTAGGTGATCTCAGGAGCCAGCCAATGTAGCATTAGTGGACATGTTACTACTCCAGGGGTAAGGACTTCTGGGAGATGTTACAGCAGGTTTCTCAGAGTGGTCCTACTCAAGGGATGAGGACACTGGGCAGCCATCACTGGCTTAGCATTTCTTCAGTGGACTTAAACTCTCCCCCATACTTGCAAACCAGCCGGGCTGTAGGAGGCCATGCCGGATGAAGCCCTCAGCCAGAATGACTGGGAGGTTGTGTGTAGGATGGAGTTGAGGGAACAAGGACAGGGCGCCTATATACCTGCTGCACCTGACTACAGGTAACTACTCCATCTTCTAGAGGCCTTAAGAAACACCAAGACCAGTTGTCACTCGTGACTTTGAGGAAGTACCATGCTAAGCACCTGCGGTGAATTGCCTCTTTCCAGCAGCACGAAGAAAAGAAAGCCTGGTTTTTGGGAGTATCAATAAGTTCCCAAGGCAAGAAGGCTTCAAAGAAGCAGAACTGAGAATTGAACTCACCTGCCTCTGAGTCTAACGCCTCTGCCTTTCCATTACTGCAGGCTGGCAGAATCTCAAGAGAGACGAGGAAGTGGATCTATCCTGGAGGCTGAGAAGGCAGTGCCTAGCAGAAAGGGTCTGTGGCGTTTTGAAGGAGATGCCCCCTGACCCTCTCTCTTGCTCTCTCCACTTCTCTTTCAAGTACACAAAATATTTTTTAAAAAAGAATTCCATCACCACCCTCATGATGGTATAGTTTTTATCAGCATGGTTTTACCTTTCTTAAGTCTCATATGAATAGAATTATGAATACATATTCTAAGTGCCTAGATGCTTCCATATTATATAATACTTCTGAGATTCAGCCATGTTTTGTGTATAATCTATATTCATTATTCTTTTTATGGCTGAGAATTATTCCGTTGTGTGGATGTGCCATGAATTGTTTATTCAGTTTGTTGATGAATATTTGGTTTGTTTCCAGCTTTGGGCTATTATGAATAAGACATATTAATATTAGTGTAAATTCTTTGTGTGGACACAAATTTTAATTCTCTTGGGTAAATACATAGGAATGGAATTTCTTGTTATTAAGGATGTATTGAATTTTAATAAAAAGTAGACTTTTAACAACCTCTTATGAGTACCCATATCTAGCTGACTTTCTAGAGGTTGTTTTTTTTTGTTATATGACACAATAAATAGCATTAAATGCCAAAGCAAGTTTGTGATGGGTTTTACTGCTAATAAACAAAGCTAAATGAATACAAATGGGGTCATTCTCCAGGTAATAACGTCCATAGCATTGGTCAGAATTTCCAAAGAAAGCTAACACACCTCACGCAGCACTGGACAACAACATCACATAATCATGGGGATCCCAGATATTTTGTTGTTCAAAAAATGGGATGAGGCCCCTGAAGACTCGATAGGATGGGAGGTAAGCTTGCCCGGTCTCATCCAGATCACATAACTTCGAACACTTGTGGTAGCTTGGAGGCAATGCTGGAGACTTTCTACCCAAGGCTGATACGGAAGGAGCACTGTCTTCCCATGCCTGAAAGTCCCTGGATATGACAGCCTTCTCCAGTAAACAGAATGTGGATGCTAATTATCAGAGCTAATTGGAAGCTTTTCATTGTTTCAAGTACTTTATATGTTCTACATAAATAATCCTCAAAACAAATAATGAGAAGATTCCCACTGTTACAGTTACAGACAGGGAAAGGAAGGATTATAGAACTGAAGAACAGACTCACAAGGGCACAACCATTGGAAAAAAAATCACAATGGAACTCATCAAAAATTAAACTAGGACTATCATGTGATACAGAGATGCCACATCTGGGTAGCAGGATTCAATGGCTTTATCTAATAACCTATGATACTGAGCATATTGTTGTGTTTATATATATAATTTTAATCCAATAAAAAGTTTAAAAATAAAAAAACAGGAAGAAATGGAATGTTAAAATAAAATATTGAATTAAAAATTAAAATAAAAGCATGGAAAAAAAAGAATTGAAACCAAGATTTCAGAAGGATCTGCGTATCTATGTTCACTATAGCACTATTATAACATCCAAGCCAGGGAAAAGCCTAAGTGTCCCTCAACAGATGAACTGATAAGTAAATTCTAGAATATCCACGTAACAGGACACTACTCCACTTTAAAAAGTGGAGGGGGGACATTCTGTTGTGAAGTGCCACATGAATAAAAGTTGAGGACACGCTAGTCAGTGAAATAACCCAGAAACAGAACAATGAATGCCATATAATTGCACTTATATGAGGTATTTTAAATAGTTCAACACAGTAAAAGCAGAGGAGGTTTTGGTGGGGAGGATGGAGTTGTTAATCAAGGGCCATAAAGTCTAATTATGCAAGATGAGTAAGTTCTGGGGACTTGCTCCACACTACAGTCCCCATATGGTTGACAACATGGTATTGTACCCTCTCATCACAATGAAAATGATGGAAGGAAATTAAAAAGAACTGGTTCACAGTTATCAAGAAGGAGGTGGGGTGTGATGACCAATGCCTTACTTGATTACCCAGTATGCAGTCAGCTGCTATGTCCCACCACTGGGAAGATGTCTACAAGGAGTGAGGCTCCATGTTGGCTCTTCTCTCAATGAGCACTGATTCCTCTTGAGTTGTAAAGAATGTCAATGCACAGGCCACACCTCTGAAGACTGATGTCAGACTCTGAAACAAAAGCATCATTTCCCCAAAGTTCCTCAGGGATTCCTGTGCACAGCCATGTTTGAGAAGTGTGGTGTAGGAAAGGGCTTTTAGGCTTGAGGAGAAAACAGAACCACATGGGTGTCTGCCAGAGCTTGGCATAGGGGTGCAGGCCTGTCATCCCAGCTATTCTGGAGGCTGAGGTAGCAGGATCTCAAGTTTAAGGTCAGCCAGGAATACAGGGTGAGTTCAAGGCCAAGCTGGGCAACTCAGTGAGACCCTGTCTCAAAATGAAGTAAAAATAGGACTGGGGATGGAGCTCAGTGGTAGAGCACTTGCTTGGCATACACAAGGGCCTGGGTTCTAGCCCCAGCACCACATATAGATAAATGCATCACTAACTGCCAACGCCATGCCCAGTCTCTGATGCAGGAGGTCTGAGAGGGGATGTGCTAGGAATTCACATTTCTAACAAGTTCCCAGAGATGCTGCTGCTATTGGTCTGGGACCTGAGAATAATTAATCGTTGCATTTGGATCTGTCCCTATCTAACAAAGAGATGAATATACCACAATGTCACAAGGATTTTGATGAAACACAGGGTATTCTAGAAACTTATAAAGATGAAGTATATTAAATGTGTGCATAAATGTTCAGAAAAACTTTCAAGAGATGATGATATGCTGATTTCTTAAAATTCTCTTGAACTGCATACATCAGTGCCAAGGTCACGATGAGCACAGGTGAGACACAACCAACAGGCCAGCACAGTCTAGTTCACGGTGTGTACACACTAAGAGCCCCTGCAGAACGAGTACCTTCCACATTTCTCCTCCAGTCTCTGCCCCCTTCATGAGCAGTGACATGCCACTATATCTGCATTTGATAAAAGGTGTCTGACAGTGAGATCCCAACTCCAAGGCTGCTGCAGCCAGACAAGCAGACAGACACCCACCACAGGGAAGCATCATGAGGACATGTAGACAGACCCCACTGACATGGGACCTGGAGAGTCCAGTGGGCAGTGGCTATGGTTAAGGGTGACTTATCTGCATGGTTTGTGAAAAGAGTTACCGATGAAAGGTCAATGGAGACAGGCAGACAGACACCAATGATACGCAAACCAAAGCAGAAGTCCAGAGACAAGTGGATATCAAGTTGTGGTACATGTACACTATGGAATTCTATGCAGCTGAAAGGAAAAATGACCATGAAATTTGAAGAAAAATGGTCGGACTTGGAGCAGATCATTCTTAGTGACCACACACAAGAGCAGAAAGCAAAGTGCCACATATTTTCCCTCATATGTGGTTCCTAACCAGGTTAAATCAGAACATTAAGAAAATCCATCAGGGAACAGAGAGTTTGTAAAAGGGAATGGAATGGATTTGGGGGGGATGATGGGAGGGTGGGAGGAATGGAAGGGTGGGGGGACTCATACAGTAAACTAAACTAATAATGAATTGACACCATAAAACCCTAGCTTGTATGCAGTGAGCTCCTGAGGAAGCTGAGGGCACCACCTGGTATGAGGGGCCATGAACAGAAAGAGAGGAAGCCTAACTTCAAGAATAATTGCTCAGGCCTGCATCTCCCTGTCCCAGTCATTGGTTCCCTCCCACACCGAGCTGTTGATCAAAGAGACCCACGAGGTCCCCAAAAACGTGACAGACTTTTATCAAAGCTCTTGAATACCTGCCTCAGGCCTAAGGTAAGACCCTATTGCTGAAGAAATCACAAAGTGTCATCAAACAACACCAAGAGATCCTGCTAGATCCAGAATGGTAACCAGCTCCCAGATGGTAGCATGTGTAGCACTGGAAGGTGTTGCATGAGCTACCAGGGGAAATTGGTCAATGGTATTTGGAGAAAGCAGAGACCACTGATATACAATATAGACAGTTGTCACAAGAATGCTGAACACACGGCTGTATGGAAGAGACCAGCAAGTCAAGAAATGCTCATCTGTGCAATAGTGGCGCTAAACCTAGGAGGGTAGTCAACAGATTAATGATTGGCTAAAAGATCCTCTTAGTGACAAGGAACCCTTAACTGGAGCTGGGATCCATGGTAGAATCTTATGAGGACCAAGATCTCAGGCTCCTAGGGGAAATTCCCACTACCAGAAAGCTACAGAGAGGCTACTCCCATTAGGAGCTAGTCAAAATAGCAATGTTGTCTCATTTAATCTTTATTGATCTCACTCTCTGATGGAGATTATGTTTGTATTTTTCAGCAGGCATTGAGAGAGCCAGGGATAACTCAATTCCACCAACAAGTCATTGGATGATGGCTGACATCCTGTTAGGAGACAAACCACACCCAGCCTTCACAAGGGCCCAAATGAAACCTACGAGAAAGTGATGAGACAAACAGGAGACCAATCACCTTGACAGCAAGTCTGATAACCCATGAAAGGCCAATGCAGACAGGCACCAACCATACCCAACAAAACCCAGGGCAAAAATCCAGAGATACGTAAGATCTCAACAATAAAGCTAACTCAAAACTCATCCACTATGACTCAGGGAACTGAGCAGAAGAGGGGGCAGATTGAATGTAAGAGCCATGGTGGGGGAGAATATCCAGAGACATTGCCCCTTCAGAAACAATACACAAGGGGGAAGGAAAAAAAAATGAAAACCTGGCTACCTCCGGTGCAGTTCATAACCCCTAACCTATGGAGAGATTCAGAATGGGCACCGAAAAAGGACCCCAGTGGGTAGGGGACAGAGAGGAGGGAAACTGGGAAACTTTCACAAGATTTGCTCATTCAGTGTATAAACTTATTCATAATAAATATATTTTATAAAAAAGATATCAACAATAAAGCAGACTTAAAACTCACCCACCATGACTCAGGGAACTGAGCAGAAGAGGGGGTGGAAAGATTGTAAGAGCCATGGTGGGGGAGAATATCCAGAGACATGGCCCCCCTCAGCAACAACTCACAAAAAGGGAAGAAAAATAACTGGCTATCTCAGGTGCAGTTCATAACCCCCTACACTATGGACAGATCCAGTATGCACACCCACAGAGGAGGGACCCCACTAGGTAGAGGACAGAGAGGAGGGAAATGGAAGCACTATCTCAAGATTTAGTCATACAATGAATATAAGTTTTCATAATAAAGATATTAATTAAAAATAGTTACCACTGCTTAGCTTATAGTGGAGGAAGCTGAGTCTCAGAGGTGAGACCCCCTCCCCTGTGACCACATAGCGCCTGTTTAAGGCCTGTCTTTACATGGTGAGGTGGAGGATAGCCTGGGCTAAATGAGACCGTCTCATCTGTGAGCACTTCCCCACACCTCCCCTCTGCTAGACACTGGGGAAGAAAGCACAAGGCATATAGCTAAGGTTCCCCACCCCACATTGCAGACACTCTCAACACACATCAAATTAAGCGTATGATGGGTAGAAAGGGATGCAGCACTGGAAAATGTCTAAGAGACGTTTTTGAAGTCCTGTGAATTCCTAACATTTTTTTTTTAAAAATGGCAAAGTTCCAGGTGATGGTTAATCATAATGTCAACTTGATTGGATGGAGAGATGCCAAGGAGATTGATTAGTAAACACACCTCTGGTGTGTCTGTGAGGCAGATTCTAGAGATAATTAGATTAGGAGGGCTCAGAACTAAGCAATAGATTAATCCCTTGGTGAATTCACGTTTTTAATTATTTTGTATGGTGTGTGTGTGTGTGTGTGTGTGTGTGTGTGTGTGTGTGTGTACAGATACTTGCATATGGGGTGCACCCTTAGGGGGCTGGGGTTATGAACATGCATGATCACATACATAGGTACTAGGGATTGAGCTCTGGTGCTCATGCTTGGAACAAAGCACTCCTGCCCACTGAGCCATCTCCCCAGCCCTAGATTCAAACTTGGAAGAGACTATTGGGAAGCTGTGCAGCTGGAGAAGCTGGAATCTGGTGAGAGGTCGAGGACCACTAGGGAGCAGGTCTTGGGGGGAAAGCTTACCCTAGCCCCATACATTATGGCTCCTCTTTGCTTCCTGTCCACCATACGAGCTGTTTCAGCAGAATAACCTAAAAAAATAAACTTTTAAAAAATAGCCTACTTGGGCTGAAGAAATGGCTTGGCGGTTAAGGCATTTGCCTGCAATGCAGAAGGACCCAAGTTTGATTCCCCAGTGTCCACAAGAGGACACATGTGTCTGTAATTTGTTTGTAGTGGCTGGAGGCTCCCATTCTCTCTTTCAAATAAATAAAATATTAAAAATAAATGTTTCTGAAATGGATGATCATCATAAAATATAAAACACAAACATATAAAGAAAAACCAAAAAAATTTTTTAAATAGCCTACTTGTTTATGTTGGATATTTTGTCACAGTGACAAGAAAAGTTAATGAACACACCCACTGTGAGGTGTTGTGTGTTTGTGTGTGTGTGTGTGTGTGTGTGTGTGTGTGTGTGTGTGTGTGCCTACAACCTTAATCCTATATCCAAATCTCAGGTTCAGAATTCAACACAGTTTGACTTTGGTAGTATCACTTTTCAAATAGGTGTAAGTCATTCTATTTGAAAGTGCCCATGGTGCTCCGCCCTTCCTGGAGTCAGAGGAGTACCCAGTGGTGTGATTCCTGAAGACCCCCAGAAAGACATATGGGCACATATGAAAGACAGTGCATTGCATTAAATAAGGGCATGGTTATTCACTTAATTATCTCCTAGCAGCCACCCCCAAACTGCATGAACCCCAAAACAAGCATGCCTATAAAATTGGGGGGGGGGTTGAAGGGTCAAATAATTTTGGGAAACGATCCTTATCTGAGACCCACAGCTAACATTAACCCATTGAAGTCTGTTGGGAGCTAAAACCTAGAATCCCGTTTTCATTTGTTGCCTGGTAAGATAGCTTCGGAGATGGATTTTAGTACCATTGCTGACACCAGCTGGGATCTACTTGGCATCTTCTTTCAACTCTCTGATCCTTGGGAGAATATGACCTCCTTCCTCACTGAATTGCTGTGGTGTTAGTGGGCTATGTACAGAGTTCCCACATGTAATCACGGCTTCAGTGATCAAGTCTTTTCCCCTCTGTTATGGTAAACATAAAATATTTGTGAGTTTAGCTCTTGATCCTCAGTGGATGGTGCTGCTTGGAAGACTGTGGGGCGTTTATAAAGCAGTGTCTGGCTGCAGGAAGTAGGTAGCGAGGGTGAGACCCGATCCAAGCTCTCTGCTTCCAGGGCAGCTTCCACAAGTTCCACCTCCAGTGAGCCAACCACCACTTGTCCTTTCCCTCCGTGAAGGACTGCATCTTCCCAAACTGCAAGCAAAAGTAAAGCCTCTCCCTTAAGTGGCTTTTTCAGTTATTTAGTTACAGTGACAAGAAGAGTAGCTAACATGCTACCTTGTTGACTCCATTAATATCTATCCAGATCCAGGAGACTTGGGCAAAGCAAGAACGAATGGAAGGAGGAAAGAGGTGATGTAAGGTATTATTCAGAGCCAGAATAATCCAGCAGCAGAATACTTGTTAAATAAAAGTTTGGCACTTAGAACTTGCTCCATACTGAGGCATGGTGTAAGCAAATAGGACATGATCTCAGATTTAGAGTGGAGAGGATTTCCACTGAATCCTCAACCCATGAGACACTTTCAGGAACCACCGGCGATGTTCTCCAGACACACAAAAGCCCAGCCTCCTTACAAGGCTCTGAGCATCACAGCCTTGAAGGCCAACATGAGCTCCAGGCTAAGAAACAAAGAGCTGCCAGAATCCTAGTCCTCATCCTCCAGGCCATCATTCCAGAGGAAGCCTATGGCAGCCAGTCCCAGCAGGACAAACAGCCTGCAGGGGACATGTTCCTGGTCAAAGCTACAGGCTCTGGAGCTCATTAGCACTGGGCACTTGGAAGCCTGCCAGCCCTGAGGTCCTCGAAGCTGTTCACAGGCCCACCGCATGGCTGGAAAGCCGCCTCTGATCCTAGCATGGATGGCAGAAAGGTCCTGCTTCCTCGACGTGCTGACTGCTTAATCAATAAAAGCTTCAGAGAGGGAGAGAGAGGGTAAGAGAGGCAAGTCCCTCTCTCCCCGTCTCCCCATGCCCCTCCCTCCCTCTGGGATGCTGAAAATAGCCTAATTAGATTGTCCCCCTGCCTGGGTGCCATGGAGATGGCAGGCACGGAGGCTGTCACAAAGCTCAACGCCCTTCTGAAAGTTGTCTCTCTTCCCGTCTGGCTATGGCTGATGGTGACACAGGACCCGGCACTGCAAGACCTGGAGGAGGGGCTGTCACAAGACAGGAACGGAAGTGCGAGCAGCAGAAGGATGCTGACAAAAGCATTGAGGAGCTTCGACCAGAGAGCCTACAGGACGCTTTGGCCAAGGGCAGCACTAGGCACCCCCATCCTCCAAGACCTGGTGATTTCAGGCATTTCTGGGGGGGTGTTCCATATCTGTGCACACATCAAAGTGTACGTACGCATGTGGAGGCCAGAGGACAACCTCAGGTGTTGGTTCTCAGGAAAACCATCTACCTACTTTGAGACTGAGTCTCTCGTTGGCTCACCAATTAGGCCAAACTGGCTGGCCAGCAACCACCAGAGATGCTCCTGGCTCTGTCTCCCCAGCACTTGAATTACAGATGTCTATCACATCGCATCATTTTTCATTCATAAATATTGAATAAGCCTTGATATGGCATATGTACAGGATTGAGGGTTATACCAAGCAAGACACTGCTTCTCATTATTGATTTGAAAAGAAGGTACATCCTTACCAAGCTACACGTCCTGTCTGTCCTTCGGGCTTCCTCCATTCACAGGCTACATTCACACCAACATTCTCCCTGCACATTAATTCTATGTGCTCATCCCTGTCTCCAGGCCTTTGTGCTTGCTGTCCCCTCTAACTGGAAGTCTGCTCTCCAGCTTTGCCCCTGGTTGAGTCATGCTTCATTCACACCCTCTAAATACACCCCATCTTTTCACCCAGTGTCTCTATCTATAATATTATTCTGGTCCATTCTTTTCTTAGAAATAATCGTTTTGGGGTATGTGTTTACTCTCTGCCCCTACCCACCCACCCATCATAGCAGGCTCTTCGTCTCTCGGGTTCATTGCTGCCCATAGTGAGTGTGCAATAAAAATGGAATTGACAAGAATATCATGGGGGGAAGGTTTCATTTCAGCAGAGATTTGATCATTATATCGACTGAACCAGCACGTCTAAAAAGCCAGGTTTGATATAGGATGTGTGGGACATTTGTGTGTGTGTACGCACGTGTGTGTGTTGTATACACGTGTATTTATGATGTATGTGTTACAGATGTATGCCCTAGTCACACATGTACAGAGGCCACAGGAGGATATCAGATAGCCTTCTCTGTCACTCTTCTACCTTATTTTCTTGGGATGGAGTCTCTGGCTAAGCCTGGAGCTCCCCTTTGTTCAATTGGACTAGCTGACCAGGGTGTTCCCGTGATCCTCCTGTCTCAGTCCACCTCAATGCTGGAGTTACACAGGCATGTGCAGCCATGCCTGGCTTTTTATGTGGGCACTGGGAGGAGGGGGGTTAAACTCAGATTCTAATTCTTGCACAGAAGGCACTCTTATCCACTAAACATCTCTCCAGCCCCAGTGTGTGGTTTTAATATTTTAGACCCTAGTGAGTAAAAGACTCAAGCTCAACACCTCATGACGCTGATTCTGATTGTCTGCTTATTTGCCTCTATGTACCTGTGACCTGGGCTAAAATTCTATTATCTCAAAGACTCCATATGCCTGGTGACTTGCATAAGAACAGTTTTAATTCTAAGAATCTATGGCATTGATGTGAAAATAAATTCCATAATTCCAAGATTTACAAACAACATTCTACTCTACGAAGTGGGAGAGTGTGACTATCGGGGGCCTTGGGAGCCAAATTTGACCCACTGATGCATTTTTTTTTACCACCTTTATCCTAGCCTGCAAAACATTTGTTAAATCAACCTATTGTCAATATTGAGGTTTTCAACCTTTGAGAAACTGAAGAAGGTAAACCCAGCAATGCTGATTCCCACTCCTACCAGGCAGTGTTGGGCTGCAGCAGGGACCTGCCTGCCTCCTCCTCCTCCTCCTCCTCTAGGCACTCATGCCTTGATTTACCATCTTACATCTCAGCATTCCAGATTCACCGTGGCTGCTTAGCCTGGCCAGTGTCTGAGCTTGTAACATTGAGTGTGAGGCTTCCAGGATCCCGTGGTTTTGAATTGAGGTTTCAGTGCATGTTTGAGACTGGAGAATTCTGACTGCAAATAAGCTAGGACAAGAGCAGCTCTAGACAGGACCCTGGGCAACTTTTAGTCCTCTGACTTTCCACAGCACACCTCCGTGGTGTGGAACAAAAGAGGGGGAGCAAGAAAAATGGAAAAAGCACCGAGACACCTGCAGAATGCAGAACTTCCTAGAAACCCAGACACCCCCAGCCCTGTGATCCCAAGAGAGACAGAGGAGTCCAACCCCCTTGCCTTTTCTCTGCAGTCTCCTTCTGGAAATGCCCCTCTCAATCCCTCTGGTTCCCCAAAATGTAGGACCAGTCTCACCACCTCTGAAGCCACAGAGGGTCAGACCCCAATGAGACACGAGACTGTCTAAAACCAACTCAACTCCTGCACCCAGCAAAGTAAGAGGCTCCCCAGGGTCCTGGCCGTGGCTGCTATAGATTCTCCCTAGCTTCTTGCTAATCCGTCTCAAAACTCTCAAACACACACTGTGAAGTCCTGAGCTTAACTTTGCTGTGTTACAGTTCACTTATGCCTAGTGCTGGACTACACTCGCGTCTGCCAGGAGTGTGCATACTTGAGTTCTCTCGCTGTCTCTCACGCATTCTCTCTCTTCTACTCTTGCTCTTGCTCTCATTCTCATTCACCTCTTAGAACAGCCTAGAAGAAATATCAGGTGTCTTAGCCTTTCACGAAGATCCTCCTCTCCTGATTTACAAACACTTGGAGACTATTGATCAGAGACAGAAGCTGTCTTCTATGGCTCTTCTCTATTCATTGCATTGTATTCACTTATTCAGTTAGCAAACGTTACTTTGGCCACTGTTAGGTTACTATGGAAGCAGACTCTGAGATAAAGGTAATTTGGATCCAGGGGTTTGTTTGGTAGATGATCTCAGGAAACACATGTAAGGAAAGGAAAAATGACCCTGGGGGAGAGGGCTCATGCCACTGAGACAACAAGGAAAAGAATATGTCAAACATCTATGAGTTGTCCACCTAAGGAGAAGAGGATTCAGGCTGTTCATCCACTAATGTCTGTCCTTATTGAATATATTTTAAAATTACTATTATTTGCTTCCCATGCTCCCTGGAGTATTAATTCCCCAGCTCTTCCTTCCTACCCCATTCATGTCTCAAGAAAGCTCTTAGAGCCAGAAGAGCCATAGAGCAGAGAGTAATGGGGACTTGAGTAGGGAGCCTATGGTCTGCACAGGAAAGTAGAAAGAGGCAACAATTTCCATATAGTCATTCAGGGATCTGCATCCTGAATTCTAAGATATCTCTCCTTCCACTATGGGAATTAAAGAGAAAGAAATGCAAACAAGTACATGTGCAATAAAGAACTTCCAAGAACAGAGAAAGGTGATGGCTATGAGGGAAATGTGAGAGGGTGGCTAAAGGAAGGTGAGAAGAAGAAGAAAAGACCGCAAGCTGCAGGACATGGTGCCGAGCAGGATGGGCTGAGGGAGAGCCAAGCAGTTACACAGGAGGACAGGTCTTGGTGGGACCCACAAATCATGGGAAAGACTTGGGTTCTAACCCTAGGCAAAGGAAAGCCCCATGAACTCTGTGACGTTACTAAAACCTTAGAATTCCGTGGCTGAAGTAAGAGATAAGTTGGACCCATGAGAAGTCTACAGCAATAAATACCAGCACGAAATAAAGATGTTGGTGGAGAAACTGAGCAATGGAATTGTGGAGAGGTGAGCAATGGAAACTCCAGGGCTGGGGAGACGGCTCCGTGAGGAAAAGCACCTTTCGCACAAGTGTGACAAGCCCACAGTGCCATGTATCTATTATCTCAGTGTGCCCAAGGCAAGAAGGGAGGTAGAGGCAGGAGACTCTCTGGAAGCTCAGGGGCCAGCTAGCCAGGCATATGCAGCAGTGATAAAAAAAAGAGACCCTGCCTCAATCAAGATGAAATGTGAAGATTGAAACCCAAGGTTTCCTGTGACCTCCACACATGTATCAGGAAACATGCACACACACACACACACACACACACACACACACACACACACACACCACAATCAGTACAATCAGTACAACTGACCTCCACACATGAATCAGAAACATGTGTATACACACACGCACACACACAAACACACACACCACAACCAGCACAACTGACCTCCACACATGCACCAGGAAACATGCACACACACACACACACACACACACACACACACACACACCATCACCACAACCACAAGTGACCTCCACACATGCATCAGGAAATGTGCGCTTGCACACACACCACCACCACCACCACCACCATCACACCACAACCACAAGTGACCTCCACACATCAACAGGAAACATGTGCACACACACACACACAGACACCAACACCACCACCACCACCACCACCACCACAACCACAAGTGACCTCCACACATGCAACAGGAAATGTGCACTTGCACACACACACACACACACCACCACCACCACCACCATCACCACCACAACCACAAGTGACCTCCACACACTCATCAGGAAACATGTGCACACACACCACCATCACCAACAACACCACCAACAACAACAACAAAGATTTTACAAACAAGAAATGGAAACTAAAAGCCTGGGGACATTTTGGGTGTGGGAAGATCTGGAAGAGTCTAGGGAGTCCCCCATCTTTGTTGGGAAGAGCCATATTCTGAGATCAACAGAGCAGGGGAGGTTGGTCTCATGGGAGAGACATGAGTTTGCTTTTGGATATCTAATGGAATGTCTAGCGTGCATTTGGCTACATGAGTCTGGAGCTCAACAGAGAGTTTGCAGTGGAAGATTAAAGTCATCTAAGAGCAAGGACATTAGTCTGCGTTGTCATTTATTATTATCACTCACACCGTGAACAGATGGACACATGCACAGGACTCCATAAATATCAGTTGAGGGAATAAGAGAATATATTGAGGGATTACTAGTAATAAATGAACCCTAAGGTACAATGAATGCATAGAATGTGAGCAGGGCAATAGAAAAGAGAGAGAGCTTATCATACGTAGGGAACAGGTCACACAAGTGTAGGGTGCTCCGAGAGGTGGAAGAGAAATAGGAGAAATAGGTCATGGATACTAAGGTAGGGGTGAGCCTCAAAGACCTGAGAATGGCCAATGGTGTCCAACAGGAGGTGTGTCCAGTGGAGAAGGAGAAGGGGACATCAGATCTTATAGTGGGCAATCTATGTCCCCATAATGAGCTTCAGATATCTAAAAGCAGTCACTTCACTTGTATCTAATTCACTGATCCATGGGTTCATCCTACACACAATTCTTAAGCATCTATTGCATCATGCAAGACATCTTGCAAGACACCAAGTGGAGAAGTAAGTGGATAGATGCATGCATGCATGAATGCACCAAGCCCCAAGTGACTTCTAAAGTCCTTGGGGGCAGAATATGTGTGTCATGCCTCACCGGTATTCTTTTCGTCTTCAGCCAAAAATCAGAGAGACAGAGGAATTACTCAAGCAATATTGACAAGTGTCACAAACTGACTTGTGAGTTGATAGGTGGCAGTGCAGAAAGACCCTTCCTCCTCCTCCATATTCTTTCTCATTGCTGATGAATCCTGGTACAACATTTCCCATTTCAGGTTTAAAAAACAAGCCAAGGGCTGGAGAGATGGCTCAGGGGTTAAGGCACTTGCCTCCAGTGCCTAAGGACCCCGGTTCAATTCCCCAGGACCCACATAGGCCAGACCCACAAGGTGTTGACCCTGGTGCGCTCTCTCTCTCTCTGTCTCTCTCTCTCTCTCTCTCTGCTTGAAAATGAATAAATAAAATATTTAAAAAAAAAAAAAAAAAAAAAAAAAACAAGCCAAGAAAGGACACTTAATCATGTCCCCTCTCCCCCAGGTTGCTCTGGTCCTTTCCTTTAGAGAGGAAAGGAAGAGATAAGACAGACAATATTTTTCTTTCAAATCGTGAAATGCTCAAATGTGAGCCTCTTCTTTGAACATATGATATGTTAGCTAATAAAAGCTGGTCTGAAATCAGATGCTCTGTGTGTGTGTGTGTGTGTGTGTGTGTGTGTGTGTGTGTGTGTGTGTCTGCCCCTCTGTATCCTGCTCTACAGGGAAACATATGCTTTTGTGGGTGACTTTGCAATCAGAAGAGACCCCGACATTCTGTGCTCCACTCTCTAAAATGAGAGCTTCCCACTGCTTCAGACTCTGCTTTGTCCATAGCTGAGGTCACCTAGGAACTGCCATGGAATGGCATTGTCTTTCTAACTAGGAAGCCATCCTGGAATGCTGGCACCAAGGATCAAAGCGTCTCTGTAGTAGGCACCCTTTCTTGGTCTTGCCAGGATCCATTCCTGCTATTTTTCCTAAGAGCTCTCCTTCCCCACTCCTGCAGGGGATAGATGAGGACCACACTAGCTCCCCAGATTCAGGGACCCCTAGGTTGGCACACATCCCAAAATATGACCAATCAAAAGGCCCCATGGGCCTGAGTGATGTGGACAAGAATGAGAACCTTCATGGGACCTACAGAAGAGGGGTGTATGCTTTCTAGGAACAGAAGAAAGAAAATCCTCATTCAAATGTGTGACTCCACTTCTCTAAGCCTCATTTTCTTACATTCATAAAGTCGGTATCCATCTAGTGTTGCTTTCAAGATGCCCTTGCACATTAGACGCTTTATAAGTATGTGTTATACTTCACCCACTCTCCTAGTAGATCTCCCAAATTTAAATCTCCAGCAATGATCTCTCTTATGACCTCCAGACTCATATATCCAACAGCTGACTTGGCTGAGTGGATGTCTCCCAAGCATCCTCAACTTACCAGTTTCTCTTTTCCTGCTACCAACTCTAGAAACCAGTCACCTTCATTTCAGGAAGATGGGTCTTAAATACCCTCCCTCTGTGGGTCTTAAATTGTCCAGCCAGAAATCCAGGCAGTAATTTTGACACCCCCCTCTCCTACCCTTGTGAGTAAACTAACACTCTCTACTGTTTGCTATAGCTCGATGCTTCTGGAGCCTATTTCATCATCCACCCTTGGGTATTTCACTTGATCACTCTCCAGCTTGTTCTTCGAGGCACGGTCTCCCACTGAGCCTACAGGTTACAGATTTAGCTAGACAAGCTAACCAGCAAGTCCTGAGTATATTCCTGTCTCTGTTTTCCCACTGCTGGGATTATAGGCAGGCACCACATCCTCATTGTTTTCATGGATTCCAGAGATCAAAACTCAGGTCTTCACATGTGCAGGGCAAGTGTTTTACCCACTGAGCCATCTCCCCAGGTCCCCTCCATGGCTATTTCTTACCAGGTCTAACACATCATTTTCCTGGGAGCATCCTAAGACTAGAGCTCAGTGTAGTCAAAGTCTACTGACCACCCCTGCTGCACAGAATATGGTAGATACTCTAACATCTGATGGTTATTTGTTGCTCTTAATGGTGGTTCCACGTTGCTCTTGTGTTCTCTGCACTATAATGAGGAGAATTTGTCAGGCTAGTTGAGCAGGTTGAGTTTTCATATGTGGCCCAAACAACTAATTCTTGGAAATACACCAGTGTTTGAAACGTTTGGAATCCTACCAACCTTATGGGGAAAAAAAGGCCAGAGGAACATAACAAAGTCTTTGAGAGAAAACAGACACGGGCTAGAATTGGGATCTGGCCATTTTCTACTTACGTAACCTGCCACAAAGCAGATCATGGTCTTCCTCTGCCTAATATCCTTCCATGAATTCCGTGTTTTAGGACTAAACTCCCAAATCCTGCCCATCATGGACAGGCCTGCAGATTCTGTTCTAGTCGACTTACCCTATACCACTTTTACACCAATTTTCCCACCTGCCCCTCTGCTATAATTATGCTGATATTCTCCACCTGAAATGCTTCCCACACAGAAGATGTTTGTACCTGCTGTTCCTCCAGCTACAATGTGCACTCATCACCAACCTAAATTCCACCATATTTCAGCTGGGTGTATCTTCTTAGGGAAGTGTCTATGGCCTCTCTGGTGCCTTTTCAGATATTCATATATCAGCTAATTCTATTTCTGCAGCATAGGGTTTAGCTGGAATGAAATAGTTAACAATGGTGTGTGTGTGTGTGTGTGTGTGTGTGTGTGTGTGTGTGTGTATGTGTGTGTAAGTAAGCCTAGGTTCCTATGGGAATGTGGTTCCATGAAGACACAAATCAATAGACTTCCAGGGCATTTTCAGCTCCCAGCAAGTCTGACACAGAGAGCTTCATCCACTAACTGACTGACTAGATGATTTAACTTCCTCAAGTCTCTGCTTTTAAACAGTGAGTGTGACTCAGACTAACTTCCAGAATGACTGTATTCCACAGGTTTATTACCATACCTGGTACATGTTCAGTTATCAATGAAAGGTCATAGCTTGGGCATATGAGACATAATGCTTATTAGCCTGGTTGTCCCACATGACATTAAACATATAACACCTCTTTGACCATTTATGAGGGCTCAGTGACATATTTTATGTAAAGGGCAAGCATATAATAGATAGACCATAAAACACAAATGTCACTACTCTAAATTGAGGTTAATGTTTTCCAATCACCAGGAAGTCTGAGAAAGCACAAATACCAAGGCTCCTCCCTAGACAATTAAATCGTGGCTTTTTTGTTTGTTTGTTTGTTTGTTTTAAGGTAAGGCCCTGTACACTGGAACTTTCCCCAACATTTTTACCATGAAAAACTCATTATGTTGTGTGCCTATCAAGTTGCTGCTAAATATGTATGTCTATGCCCAAAGATTAATGCCAGTCTCACTTTTAGTTAGAGCAGTTTCTCTTTTCAGATGTTGGCAAATACTGAGGGAACTCAAAACTCATCAAAGTGCTGAGAGTAAGTGACTCTGGAATGTTCGACACTAAATGAGATATCTATGTCATCCTGCTTAGAGAACAGTGCAAAAGAGGAAAGAATGCAAGGACCAGAGGATGGGGAAGAGTGATGTGGAAAGCTGGCATCTATACATTACTTGCCCATTGCGTTATGGCCTCACGATGAACCATGTAACCTTCACAAGACCCACACAATACTGGGTCCATAAACATTCTGTCATAGACGACTAAGGAGGGTATCAAGTTCCACCCCTCTGTGGGGAGTTATAGGCAATTAATGGCTGGGGAAGTGGAAGACATTCTCTACAGTGGTGTGGCCACTGGTAGGACCCATGAGCTCTCACCATGTCCTAATTAAACTCAGTAAATCACACACAAAAAGAAATAAACATCAGAGTAGAAGAGCCACTAGTTGGGAAGAAGGGGTTCTGAGGAAGCGTGACTTAAAAAGTTTCAAAAAAGGCAATGGGACGAGGTTCTGATCAAACCAGATTATACACATGTATAAAAACTGACAATAAATTTTAGTAAAGAGGCAACACAGGATGATGGCAGTTACCTGACCTCTCTCTGTCTATTTTCACATCCACATGTCTAGGGCCTTGTAATGGTTAAGTTTTGATGTCAACTTGACATTCAAGTAATCTTGGGTGGGTCTCTGAGGATGTTCACAGGAAGGCAGCCTCTCAGTAGGGGGCAGGATGTAAAGAAGCTCAAAGAAGCTGATAGTAAACATCCTTTCCTGTGTGGGCAGTGCAGGAAGGAAAGTCCAGAGACTCAGGAAGCCATTAAGTCTGGGGAAGGGTTGTAAGACCCAATCCTAAAGCTATATAAAGGGGAAGAAATTCTCTCCTTGGCCCTCCTGCCTGTTTGCTGTTCTGTGTGTGTGGTGTAGGCGATGGGTTTCTCTCTCTGCTTGGACCTGTGAAAGAGGGCCTTTTTCATTGTTACAGAACTTCCCCTCAATCTGTAGTTTCAATAAATCGTTTCCTCCCATAAACTGTGCCTGGTTTGAAGATTCATCCCAGCAGCATGTGGCTGACTGCGACAGGCCTGTTTTTCATTTTAAAATTTTAGCTGTTTACTCTTCTCCAGCATGTGCCTGTGGTTTGAGTTTACACAGGAGGTAAACAGGAGGCATCAGAATAATGACACTAACTATTTCTTGTCAAAGGCCTACTTTGGCCCAGGAGCTCTGTAAGCCACCCCCATGCAAGCACTCCTGGAGCCCTACCTCACATTTCAGTTAACCCCCAGATCCTGCTGCTGCTGCTAAGTTGCTAATGGAAGGTTCTTACAGCTGCCTTTGGGCCATTGAAGTCAAATTGCCAACAGGTTCCAGGGAGTTACTTCTCTCAAGCTGGGGTAACCAGGTGCCAGTGACTAGCTGATGTGGAGACACGAAAGCTTCACCCCTTGTGTCAGAGTGGAATGATCTCCAGGGAGCAACTTATATCCCAGAGCTGTCCGTGCTTGTAAACTGAGGCCAGTGTCTCCCTGAGATCACAACCGTATGTGGTCCCTTCCTCCTTGTCCCTAACAGGGAAATGCCCACCTTAGGCATTGCCTCTATGGAAACCTACCAAAGATCCCTCATTTTTGAGAGGCGGAAATCAGTTCCAGAAAAATGTCATAGCTTGCTCACATTTATCGAGCTAGAACCGGAGGAACCAGAATGTTGTTCCAAGTACGATCAGCTCTAAGCTTCTGGTTTGATTGACATCCTATATGTCAGGATTAGGATCCATACTTCAAATAACATTTATAGTGATGGAGAAATAGAAAAGTGTCCCCATAGACAAGAAGTTCAAGGCTAATGATAGTTTGAGCTAGTCACTAGGACACATTTCTCTTCTTGCTGGCTGGACGACATTGCTGAGCTTCCAGTGTCTCCGTGTTGCCATGAGATTAGTTCTAGGCAATGGAATTTGGGGGTGATGTTGCACACTTTCGGTACAGGGACCTGACAGAATAGGTATGCATTCTCTACCCTAATTCCTTCTACGGGTGGTATGACACTCTCACTCTGCAGTTCCCAAATTCAATGCCAAGGCACTCTGCCAAGGCACCTCAGCAGACTCACAGTGCTCACAGAGCCTATCTTAGAGTTTTTAAAGGATACATAGCAACAGCTGTCAGGCCCCCATGCAAATTACTAGCTCAAGGTTATTCAAGGTTTCATATTACTCACCATATTCAGTTCTGGTGGTTTCTATGATTAAAAGCTAGTATATGAGCATCTTATTACTTACATATTCTATATTTGCAAATTCACCTACTCAGTACAAGGCATTCGTAACCTCCGAGTCAACACTCAAAGTCACATCATTTGTTATAGGCAGAGAGGCAAATATATATATATATATATATATATATATATATATATATATATATATATATATATATATATATATATATATATATATCATGACTCACACCACATACCCATTCCCAGCCAAGGGTGGCCAAGGAAAGGCTGTGTTTCCTTGCTTCAAATCTCTTACTATGCACAGAGGTCCTCTCCATGGTTCATTTAGTGCCTTGTTTTTTGTTGTTGTTGTTGTTTGCATTTTCCCTTTCTGTTCGTGGTTTTTCTTCTTAAAATAGCCCCAAGCATAGTATTAATGTACTGCCTGGTGTTCCTAGGAGAGAAGACCAGGGTGTGCCTTACAAAGAAACTTATGTGTACTCATCAGCTTTGTTCAGAGACCAAATGAGGAAAGGCCTCAAATTATAAGCTCATACTAACCCAAAAGTAAGTCAAATGTCATCAATCAGAAGAGATGGGTAATTTATGGGGAGATGCGATGGAATACCATTCAGCAAGAAAAAAGAATAAATTAGAGTGCAAAGCCACGCAGATGAAACTCAAAGACAGCCTGCCATGCAGAAGGAGCCAAACACTGAGTGTTGCAGATTCTGTGACTTCTTTTACAGGATGCTCGGGGCATGCAGAGCTGTTCTAGGAGACGGAAGTATGAGACTGAAGCAGAGGTCCTCTCTGGGAGGAGGTAGGTGGAGTGGGAGCTAGGGAAAGGCTCTCCAGCTTCATAAAGGAGCTGCTTGCATGGGTAAATGCATCTGTCAAAATGCATTAACTGCACACTTATCATATGTGTATCTCAGTGTATGTAAATTATATTAACTAGGACAAATTCCAGTCTAAAATTTGGCAGTTGGGGGCTTTAAGAGGCAGTTACATGCAAGCCATGTGGTTTCATCTCTGGAGGACTCAGCACTGTGTGCTTTATATAAAATCTAGTTTTGGCAGCCATCTTGTAAAATGTTTTTAAAAGAAAAAACACTTGTTTCCAAAATCAAAATGCAAGTAAGCATTCTAAATTAATAGACCAACCAGTGGCTATTCTGTTCTAGAGATAAGTGATGGAAGATTCCTCAGAGGTCCACCTGAGACCCTTCCCTTCAACTCTGCAAGGCCCAAGAGAAACACCCAAAGACTTTAGGATGCTCAGAGATCTCGGGTTGAGAACCACTGGTCCAAGGGAACAAGTTGGATGGTTGAGTTCAAGTAGCATAGTTGAGCACTGTACAACTCCCAACTATGATGTGATTGGAGTCCCTCGGAGGTGTGCAATGCAGCAGCCCTGCGGCCAAGTTAGTAAGCAAGTCAAACAGAGTTGGGAAAGATGACAAATGGTAGCCAGTCTTCAGCCACAGCATCCAGCTCAGGGAGGAGTGACAAGGCCTGCAGCATAGTCCAAACACAGCCCTGTTTAAAGGATGCAATTGCAGCTCAACTCCAGCGGATGGTTGCTATGTGGGAAAACAGGCTCAGCACTGCCAGATCTTCAGACGTGTTGAAAGAGAAGCCAAAAATCTGGACTTCATAGGATGCCTCCCAGTTTTTAAGGGCTGGAAATTAACTTGATTAAAAATACAGTATGTAACACAAATCTACCATTCTAAACCACAATTTTGAAATTGTTGGTTTAAGACTAATTCAAAATGTATCTAAGCTTCTGCACCAAGGCAAATGAGGCATGTTCATCGTTCTTTGCACCCTGGATCCATCCAGGAATCTGAGATTTCTGCTGTGAGAGAATCAGGAGACTCCAGCAGCTCCATCCCTCAGTTTCCAGGGAGTTATGCAATGAGCACACAGAGTCCAGAAAAAATATAACTCATAAGCACTGGGAGTGCTGTGGGAACAGCTCTTCGTGTCTGTCTATCCACCCCTTGGCCAGTGATGCTGGGAGTGATAGCTTGTAGCACATACCTCCCCCAACATGTTTAGTATAGGTGACATTTACATGGATACATAACATAAAACTGCCCAATTAAAATGCTTACTAGGTCATGTGAAGGCAGACTCCTTTTCATAAATAAGTAAGTAGAAATGAAAGCAAGGGTGCTTTGATCTCCTGTCTCTTATGGTTGCTTTGAGAGATCCACTGAGACTTAGGAACTCTAATGGTGGGTAGATAGATGGAAGCCAAGCAGAACCGTAGTTGAGACCAGCGAGAAATTCAGAAGCTGGAGCATCACTGTCAGGATAGATGCCAGATGGGTATGCAAAAGACACTTGTATTTGGAGTTGACACATTCCTATTTGGACCAGTTCTCTTAAAGTGTAGTCTACAAACCCCCTAACACGGAGTCACCAAGAAGCTTAGAAACTCAAATGTCTGGTCATATCACCAATGCCTATTAAGTAGGGAGCTTCAAAGGGGGATTATGGATGCACCATTTCCATCTCCACTCAATACCCACCATGCAACATGCAAGGTCTGTTAGACAGGGAGCTATATACACATGGACACAAAGTACATTTCTTGGGAATCCAAGATGTACATGCCTGTAATCTAAACAGCAGGATCATGACTTGGAGGCCAGCCTGAGCTATATAAAGAGACTCTGTTTCAACAACAAAAGAATCCAAGATGAAGCAAGAACTAGGCCACGAGGTAATGTGTGTATAAGAGCTGTATCAGTTACTTTTACTCCATTTTTTACAAGAAGCACTTTAAGGAAGGAAGCATTTGTTTTGGCTGAGAGTTCAAAGAGATAAAATTTACCATGGTGGGGAAGGTAGGGTGGTAAAAGCAGAAAGCCAGCTGGTCAAATAGCATCCAGTTACAAAGTGAGGGCAAACAGGAAGTAAGGCTAAGTATAAAACCTCAAGACCCACCTCCAGTGACCCATGTCCTCCAGCAAGGCTTCAGCTCCTGAAGGTTCTAAACCTTCCCAAACAGCAATACCAGCTGGGGACCAAACATTCAAACACATGAGCCCAGGAGGAATATGTCACAATCAAATCAAAGCAAAGGCTAATGGACTCCATAGACTATATACTAATATTATATCACAGCACACCACACCATATCATACCATACCACACCACACCAAACCACAACATACCATACCACACCACACCACATCATACCATACCACACCATATCATAACATACCACACCACACCATACCATACCACACCACATCACACCATACCACACCACATCACACCACACAATATCACACCACACCATACCACACCACACCATACCATATCTTAGGCTGCACAGTGAGTTCCAGAGTAGCCTGGACTATATAGATTTTTTTAAACTCATCTACTTTATTACTACTCTGAGCAATAAATTCAGCAAGAGAGCCTTTCTAAAAGAATAAGTAGTGACTCTGGAAAAAATCTGACATTGACCTCTGGCTTCCTCATACGCGCGCATGCGCACACACACACACACACACACACACACACACACATATGAATATGCATACACACATCTACTCACACCACTAAAATGTATGCAACAACAGCAACAAAAATCCATGGTCAGGTGTGGTGGTGCACACCTTTAATCCCAGTACTCAGGAGGCAGAGGTAGGAGGATCGTCATGAGTTCCAGGCCACCCTGAGACTATATAGAGAATTCCAGGTCAGCCTGTGCTAGAGTGGGACCCAACCTTGAAAAGCCAAACCCCCCCCCAAAAAATGAATGACCCTTTGTTATGTCCCTGAGACAGGAAAACGTGAGATCAAGCCCATATCCTGGCTCTTGCCCTATGACCTTAAACAACCTTTTCTTTTCTGTGACTGAGTTTTCATATCAAAAAACAAGGGTGTTGGCAATACTATTTTTCAAAATTATTCTCCTACTACCTTTTTATTGTTACTGTGAAATATCTACAGACTTTCTACAGTTCTACTTATTTAATATTTTGATTTATATTCATTTGTTCCACAAACATTTGTTAGAATCAGTGTGGTACATCCCTATAATCTCAGCACTCAGAAGGTTAGGGCAGGAAGATCATGCGTTCTGCTATACAGTGAGTTCCAGAGTAGCCTGGACTCTATAGACTTTTTTTTAACTCATCTACTTTATTACTACCCTGGGCAATAATATTCATGCACTCATGCAAAGAATAAGTTAATGGTGAACTTTTTGTTCTTATGTACATTAAAATAAACTCTTCAAAGAAAAGAGGGTCCATCAAGGGCCCACCGAGATAGGCGAGGGGTCCAAGGTAGATGATTGGACAGATGGGCTTGGATATTATCTCAGAGCCCCTGCAGACCTTCCCCTCTTCTGCTAGAGCGAGGAACAGAGTGGCATTAATAGAGTAATTATTCAGCAATTACAAGAACTCTTTTTCTGCGCCTGCTAGGAGGTCTCTGTCAGTTTGAGAACATACTTGAACTTCCTGGATCTGTGTTTTCAATTCACACTCCTAACTTGCAGGCACTCCCATCACCTTCTCTTCAATACAATGGGATGTTTGTTTACATGCAGGTGAAGGCATCTTCATCTCCAAAGAATATTGTCAACTTTCAATGACCTCTCTACATCTGACAGGGGAGAGAATAAAAAAAAAAAACCATAATCTTCATACTAGACAGCTCTTGCCAAACAATATTTAGTGAGTTATGCATAATGAATAAAAAAATGTATGTTCAGATATGCCTTTGACTTTGAAATGCCAAAGGAAAAAAAAAAGGTTTGAAAGGGAAAACTTACCCACTAATCAGTTAACACACACACACACACACACACACACACACACACACACACACACACACACAAACCTAAAACTTTAGTAGAAAAATAGGTTAAGGACATGAACTGGTAATTCATGGGAGAAGCAATACAAACAAGTAATCTGCATATAAAAAGATACTCAACTCCTTTATAATCAAAGAAATGCAAATTAAAACAGGGCACTGTATGCCTTTTTTCCCTTTTGTTTAAATTAACAAACTGTTATGAGGAATATCATTTCAAGCAGGTAGAGAGGGGTAAAATAGGTAGCAGCATTGACGGAATAATCCCTCACCATATCTGGAAAACACCTTGACAATGTACTTGAGGCTCTTTCAAACAGATTATAATCGCTGAGTCATTCTCCTTATGGGAACCAATCCTCAGCAAAGCACAGGATCAAACATGTTTGTTTCAATACAGACAGATGTTCATGAGGGCGTTTTGTCCAAGGATAAGGGTTCTCAACACTGTTGACATTTGGGATTAGACACTTAAACCTTCCTTGTAGGGACTGCCATAAGCATTGTAGGGTGTTTAGGGATAAAACAGTCTTGGGCTGGGGGAGATGGCTCAGTGGGTATAGTGCTTACCTCACGGGCATGAGTACCCAAGTTTGAAGCCCAGATCTCACATAAAAAGCAGAAGCTGTGACAGGCTTCCATAATCCAGACACACTGATGGTGAGATGGGAGGCTGAAACAGGAGGATTTCCAGGAAGCTCAGAAGTTCATGGCAAGTACAGTACAGAACAACAAGGAATAATGAGAGAGAAACCCTACCTAGAAGTGTGACGGTCAGACGTCTGCAGGGACCACCCCTCCCCTTGAGTGGGAGGTGTCTAGTTAGAGCTACAACCTAGGTGCTAAAACCGATTGGTCAAATATGAACCAATCAGCTGTCTCTCTGACTCACCTGAGGAGAACTTAAATTAACTTCCCTAGAGGAAGCCAGTCTCTTCCCCACATGGCAATGGAGTAGAAGAACCTCTGATCCAGGCCTTAGGAAGGTAAACCCTTCCCCACCCCAGCTAATGGCTAGGGTGGGGGCAGGCTCCAGACTTTTTCCCTCATGAACCTCTCCTTCTCATGATGGGAGTTCTCTATTATCTTTTCTTCTGCTTTTTAGTTGAACAACTTAAGTTCTGTTAGACTCTCCACATGATCTCCCCACACTGGTGGCTGGAGAACTCTCTAACTTCCCACGTGGTGACTGGGAGGCTTCCCCATCCAATTCCCCTTTTCCTAAATTAATAAATTAGAATAAATGTGTAATAAGATTTATTTCTGTCCCTGTGTATAATTCTTTTGCATTAGAGGACACGAACTCGGGGGGGGGGGG
>PVHP010008737.1:0-31972 GCA_004024765.1 Zapus hudsonius
TGAATGGCTGTGGCTATGGATCCCTTGTTCATCCCGACCTTCTCTGCAGGGTTCCATATGGATCCTCCACAATATGACTGTGGTGGCTCAACTCTTGCCATGATCTCAGCTTTTTGCCTGCTGTCAGGTGGTAGGGTTATTTATTGGTTTTTCAAGGTAGTGTCTCGCTCTAGCCCAGGCTGACCTGGAATTCACTATGTAGTCTCAGAGTGGCCTTGAACTCACAGCAATCCTCCTATTTCTATCTCCTGAGTGCACAGAACACAGTGTTTGTGTGTGTGTGTGTGTGTGTGTGTGTGTGTGTGTGTGTGTGTGTGTAAATGTGTGTCCCTCATAAACTCAGGTGTTTTATTAAGCTTGTAACTTGAGTGTCTAGCTGCCTGGCTGGGGGAGGTGTCACTGAGGAAGATTCTGGAATCCAGGCCAAAGGTGTCTTTGAGGGTGGATCTAATTCCAGCCCAAAGGTATGGAGAGCAGTCTGAACTCTGGCATGTTTGTTGTCTGCAAGTGTTGCTGCTTGCTTATGGTACTGGCTGGTTAGTGGTTTCTTTCTGCTTGGATCTATAAAAGGGAACCAGCTTCTTGTGCCATTCATGTAACTTCCCCTGGATTTGTAAGTTGAAAATAAATCCCTTCCTCCCATAAACTGTGTTGGTTTGGCTGCTCATCCTAGCAACATGAAGCTGACTACAACTATATGTGTGTGTATTATTTAATATATTTATTATTTTATCTAGTTTACAGTATCCTTTGCTATACAAAAGCTTTTTAGTTTCATGAGGTCCCATTGGTTGATTATTGGCCTTGTTTTCTGAGTGACTGGAGTTATATTCAGAAAAACATTGCCTATATGTTAAAGCATTTCCCCTACTTTTTCTTTTAGCAGTTTCAGAGTTTTATGTCTGATGTTTAGGTCATTAATTCATTTGTAGCATATTCTTGTGCATGGAAAGAGATAGGATCTTATTTCATTCTCTGACATATAAATACCCAGTTTTCCCAGCGCCATATGTCTTTTCTTCAGTAAGAATTTTTGCAAAAAATCAGATGGCTATAGCTGCACAGGTGTATATCTGGATCCTCTATTCTGCTCCATTGATCACATGCCTGTTTTGTGCTAGTGCTGTGCCATTTTTGGTACTGTAGCTCTGTAATATACCTTAAAGTCAGGTATAATGATAACCTCCAGTCTTAACTTTTGTTGCTCAGAATTGCTTTGGCTATTTGAGTTTTTGGACTTCCATATGAGTTTTAGGACTTTTTTTTTTCTATTTCAGTGGAGAATAGCATTAGATTTCCTTTTATTTCTCTGCATGTGTGACTTTTTCAAACATTTTATTGAGTATTATTTTTGAGACAGTCTTATATAGCCAGGTACTCCAACTACTATGTACCTAAGATAACCCTGAATTTCCAATCCTCCTGCCTCCATCTCCCAAATGCTGGGATTACAGGCTTGTGTCGCTGTATCTAGCTAGTCACATTTTTCACTGACTTCCACTGCCATTTCAAAACTGTGATCCAACAGAAGTGGGGGAAAACCTGACATATGCAACAGCAAAAATCTTGATGAAACTTTGTCATAGTTTGATCCAGGTGTCTCCCACAAACAATTGAATGTGTTCTGATACATCAATCCTCAGCTGATGGCAGTTTGGGTTTTACAACCTCGATGAAGCTGTGTTGTTGGGGGCAGGCTTATGGGGGTTATAAGCCAGCTTCCCCTTGCCAGTGTTTGGCACACCATCCTGCTACTGTTAGCAGTGCTGTAGCGGAGGTGATGTCCACTCCTCAGCTCATGCCATCGTTTTCCCTACCAGGATGGAGTCTCCGCTTGAGCCCATATGCCAAATAAACCCATTCCTCCACAAGCCGCTTTTGCTTGGGGTCTTTTTGCACAACAACTAAAATGCTGACTGCAACAAACCTACTACATATATATCCTTAAAAGACTTCTCTTCCTTTATCTAAGTATGAATTATGAATATGTGATTCTTCCACTGGAAGAAATCAAGAAAGTTAGTCAAATAGGCAATGGATTAGAAAGAGCACTCCATGTTAAATACACATTTATTATTTATTCACTGCCTTTCTTGATTGATTGGCTACTGTTTTATGGATTTTTCTCAATGGCCCAATGTAAACTGACTACTTAATCATTCACACTTGTGACCATTTGCCAACATGTTCAGTGATGATTGCCTGTAAGCCTACCAGGCTCTGCTCTTATGAACACTCCTCTATATCCTCCCCTCCTCTGGCGTCTGAGTTACCAAGTCCTGACTTGTCCTACAACTCTGTCTCTTAATGACATGATTAATTAATAATTAATGTCATGAGACAGTATTCTCAGGACTGATCTTGACTCCTTTATCAGGCCTGAGAGTCATCATGTTCATTCCTTGATGAATAACTTTGTTTGGAGGCTGGAGAGATGGCTCAGCTCCGCAGTTGTAGGTACTTGCCTGCAAAGCCTTCTAGTCTGGGATCAATTCTCCAACCACCCATGTAAAGCCAGATACAAAAGGTAGCACATGCACTCATTTGTAAGGGTAAGACCCTGGCACTCGTACACACATACACACACACACACACACACACACACACACACACACACACACACACACTATTTTGTAATTTAAAAGAAGAATATTCGTGTCTACTCCTTTCCAGCCACCATGGTTCTCCTTGGCTCAGCCTTATCCATAGTTTTGCCCTGACCCACAGGAAAATCCCCTGCTCCACCTGTCGATTGGTCCAATGCTCAGAGGCAACAGTGTCACTGAAACATAATTTCCCTAAAACTCGGGTGGAAAAACATTTAAGGTTTCATTGATTCTAAAATCCAAGTACAAAGGGATGTGAATCTGTCTCCAACCAAGCAATAACAAGAACCTGGAAACCCAAAAGAGCAGCACACTTACATCCAAACTTTCACTAAACAAGACTTACCTTGCAATGTGCTTTGATATTGTTCATTTGCAAAAATTGACTTGACCTTCGGGCTATATTCAATTGTTTGTAAAACTCTGCTTCCACCATCCCAGAATCAAAACTAGTTAAAGACCTCAGTGTCGAGGTGGGAGTTGAGTGGGGAAAGTCCTGGAGCCCTGGGCTAGGGAGATGGCTCAGTGGATAAAGTGCTTGCTGTATGAGCATGATGACCTGAGTTCAGATCCCCAGAAACCCTATCAACCTGGGCACAGTCACAGGCCTTATAATCCAGCACACCCTGGCCAGATGGGAGGCAAAGACAGAAGAATCCTGGAATGCTCACAGGCCAGCTGCTGGCATACACAGCAGTGAACAACAAAGAGACCCTGTCTCAAACAAGGTGGAAGGTGAGAACCAGCCCAGGAGGTTGACCACACCATGGCACATGCATGGCAGTGTGTGGACACACACACAGGAAGTCTCAGAGCCCTGGGATTGAATCTTCACTCTTTTCCTGCCTTGCTGAGCAGTGAGGGACATATTACTTAGCCTTGCTGTGATTCACTTTTCATCTTCAAAGGAGGTTCTGTCTGCTCAATCCAATTCTCATATCTAGTACAGGATCTAGTGAGATGAATGATGAGAGAGCACTGTTGTATGCTGCTGGGATGAACCTCCATAGCAGGCACAGTTATGGGAGGAAGGGATTTATCAAAGTTATAGATCTAGGGAAGTTCCATGATAGCGAAAGACGCTGGTCCCCTTTCACAGGTCGAAGCAGAGAGAGAGAAAAAAAACCATCACCAACACCACACATACACAAATACCCACACACACACACTCAAACAGTAGTGTGCTCCTCAGAGCTCAGACTGCTCTTTACATATCTAATGGCTGGAGTTCCAGATCGCCCCCACTCACCCACCCACCTAGAAGCACCTTAGGGCTGGAGCCTAGGATCCGGCCAAGGTGACACCTCCTTCAGCCAGGAGGCTACAGACAAATTACAAGCTTTACTAAACGCTTGAATCTATTGAGGGAGATCCAGTCAAACTATCACAAGCACCTTGGAAATATTTAAGTACCATTCAACTGTAAAGGGATGGTGTCAGCAGAGAAGATGGAGAAGACCAAAGGGCAGAATCCTCTGCTGGCATCCATGTGTGACTCTCTCTAGAGCAGGCAGAGCCCAATAGGAACTGAAACAATCAGAGTCATGGATATGTCTTCTCAGCTGGACCTCAGTCACTGACCAAGAAGAAAATGAAGGGGGAGCAGCAAAGAAAGGGATATATGATCCCTGAAATAAACATCATCTTTTTTGTTTGTTTGAGACAAGGTCTCATGTAGCCCAGGCTGACTTCAAATTTACAATGTAGCAAAGGATGACCTTGAACTTCTTGTCCTCAGGCCTCTACCTCCTGGATACTGGAATTATAGGCATGGACCATGTCCAGTTTATGTGATGCAGGGGAATCAAACTCAGTGCATCATAAATACTAGGCGAGCACTCTACCAACCAAGCTACATCCCCAGCCACCAATTCAGTTCAGTGTCCTACATGCCCAGAAGCACCCATAATTCAACACTACATGAGCATTCTAATTCTCATTGGCGTTGTTGCTAAATGTCCTCACTGCTCTGCTGGGGCTGAGCTGCTAGCGCCCTCCTTGAGATGAAGGAGCTTTCAGAAAGCTTTGTGATTCGGTTAGAGAACCTTCTCAGCAGGTGCCGCAGGGTGCTTGGCATGCCCCCATCTTATTTGATCTAACTCCACGTCAATCACGGAATTCTTCTAACTGGGTCTAGCAATCTATAAACCATTAGCTGCAGTTCAATTCAGCTTCTGAGAAGTGAGTCCCTCTAAGACTTCTAGCTGAATTTTCCTTATTCTGGAAGTCAAATGCCCACAAGGGGCCAGACATATTCCCTACATGAGGACAAGGCACTAGGTGTATGAACACATGTGTCACTGTGGACTGTATCCAGCTGGTATGGGCTCATTTGCCCCATTTTTTTAAAAAAGGACAGCCGATACCCAACTCCAGCTGATTGCTGGTCTGTGTTGCCAAAGTTCCAGGTCCTAAAAGAAGTCCAAACTCTGAATTTTCATATGAGATGATCTGATTCTCAGAGGAACACTTCACTCCAATAAAAGATGTGTGATTCATTAGTATGAATACAGTCTATAAAATATGTAACATAAACAAAAGAAAACACAAATTCAGATTGTGGATATACAATCAGTAGCTTCTGCTTTTATCAAAATTATGTGATTTTTAATATATATTTCAGTCAAATTCATCTAAGGTTTGTCTTCTTCAGTTCTTTCATACTATCTTAGCCCAGGTCCTCTCAAAAGTGGAGTCAGAGAAAAGGGAAGAGAACACAAATTCCAATATAGGAATGAGAAAGAAGTAACCTAATAAAGGCTATATACAACCAACCAACTATATATACTAAATAGTGAAATATGAAGGACTTTTCCTCTAATCTGGAGTGAGACAAAGGTACCAGTCATACCACTCATATTCAGTGCAATGTTTAAAGTCGTAGCTAGAGCAAAAAGATAAGAAAGAAAGAAAACAGGTCCTCAGCTACAGAAGTGACCAGGTTAGACAAACACCAATAAAGTCCCCAACTGTCATTTCCTGGAATGTGTTTGGGAAGATGAACTCCCCTCATGAGTCTTCCTCCAGCGTGCTTGCATCAGTGAAATGGGTCTGTCTAGACATTTTCAGCAGCACTTACAAATTCTAGTTTATGAGAATAACCCTTCAATCAAACAAAAGGGGCAGGTGGGAGTCCTGGACAGTTGGGTAAACATGTTCTCCCCAACATATTAGTCCAAAAAAGGTGAAAATGTTTTGTTATAAAACTTTATTGGGCATGGCCTAAGTATTAGCTATATGAGCTGTATAGTACTTTCATCAAAAATATTAATTATTTGTGCTTTGCATGCTCCTGAGTAAACACATTTAAAATGGAGTTCTCTGGGCAGTTTCCCCTTTATTTTCCTGTGCGTGTATGGGCATATGTAGATCTCTGGCTTCTGCAAACGAATGCCAGATGCATGCACCGCTTTTTGCAAGTGGCTTTATGTGGGTGCTGGGGAATTGAACTCGGGTCCAGTTTCCCCTTTAATATGGACAGAAATATTCTTTTTCAGAGATTTAGGACACCATGTTGCTAATTGGTAAATGGAAACAAATGTAAATCTGTAAGAATGTTTATTTGTTACACATAACTTTTTGATATAAAATGAATGGAGAAGTTACCTGTGGAGGGGGAGAAAACAAGTATAAATAGGAAGAGAACTCAAATTATCCCTATTTGCAGCTCATATAACTCTATGCATAAGACACCCAAAAGATGCATTAGAAAACCCTTAGACCCTCAGTGTGGTCAGGCTGGACAGAGCAGGGCTTTCCTTACACACCAGCAGGCAGGCTCTTGTCTTCCATTCACCAAGGCTTCCTCTGATGTCCAGGTGAAAGAACTGGAGAAGCTGCTTCAGGCCAGGCTATATATATATATATATATATATAATTTCTTTATTATCCATAATTAGATACATTGAATGAGCAAATAATGTGTTGATGTCCCCAGTTCCCCAATTTCCCTCTTTCCTGTCCCCAATCAGCTGGATATCCTCCTCCGTGGGCAGTCTGGATCAGTCCATGGAGTTGGGGTTACGGATAGCCTAGGAGTCAACCCGGTTCCATCCTCCTTTGTATATTGTTACTGAGGCCATGTCTCTGGACATTCTCCCTACTGATTCTCAGCCGTTGGTCTAAAAAATCAGCCCCAGATTTCCCCCTGTCCCTTCCAAAGAAGAAGGACATTTCCCTGGAGAAAATTCAGAAGAAATTAGAAGCTGTGGAAGAAAGGACACAAGTCCAGCGAAGCCAGCCAAGGTCTTAAAGCAGCTTGCTGGGAAGCGAGCTCCTGAGAAAGCAGTGCTTCAGAAAGCACTAGACCTTCAGCAAAGCCTTGGAGAGAAGGACGGCACAGTGAAGAGGTGAGGAACAGCAGAGTCCAGAGACCCCACGGAGAGCCTGAAGTCCCCTCACTGATCGTCCTAGAAACCGACTTTCTCCCCTCCCCTCCCCTCCCTGTACCCAGAGACTTCACTGGCCAGTGTCATTTGCTTTTTTCCCCTCCTGACAGATATTCTAGAAGCTGTTGTAGGACCCTGTAGTTAGACCCAGACCTTGGTGTTGTTTTAGGGGCTAAAGGGGAGAATCAAGGTGTTTAAATTTTTTTTCTTTTTCGAAGTAGAGTCTCACTCTAGTCCAGGCTGACCTGGAATTCACTCTGTAGTCTCAGGGTGGCCTTGAACTCACTGCAATCCTCCTACCTCTGCCTCCCAAGTGCTGGGATTAAAGGCGTGTGCCATTACGCCCGGCTTTAAACTCTTTTTCCAAAGCATTGGTCTTTCTGATGTAGCTCATTTTCTTGTTGCATCCTTTCTCCTCCGGGACGCTCAGTGCCCTGGGTTAATGGCTAGTACAGCATTGGCTGTGAAAACCTTGGTGAAAAGAGAACGTCGTGGCTTCTTTCAAACTCTTAAACGCTGAATATCTGTCCACTTTTTAATCCCCAATTCCGTCCCAATCCTACCAGGAGCTACTACACTTAAATGGTTAATAAACCGCACAGTACTGTTGGTGGCAGGGGCTTCTTTGTGCTCAGGTGATGATAAACGGAGGAGACCCTCCTGCTCCGTATTGGTTCCCATGGGCCTGTGGGCTGCTGGGATACCCCCATGCTCATGAGTGCCAGCTCTCCAGTCTCTGCCAGAGCCCTTTGTATTGTCTTCTTCACAATAATCACTTTGTGTCACTGCCTGGGCCAGGGCAGCTGTTCTCTACCTTTCCAGATGTTTACTGGCAAATAAGCAGTGTTTTGTTCGCCTATCCCTGTTTTTTTTTAAAGAAAATTAAAGATGCAACTGGTGTTTTGGAGAACAGTTTAAATGCAACTTTAAGATTTTAGGATCATTTGATGGTTTGTTTGCTTAATATTACAATTGGGTGTGAGTGTACAATCTAATACTATCCTTGCATATACGTGATGTCTTGAGAATCAGAATTCTAATAAAACTTTGTGCTGCTGTTAAAAAAAGAAAACCCTTAGACCTAATAAACACTTTCAGCAAAGTAGCAGCATACAAAAGCCACAGTTTTTTTTCAAATCAAAAGCTTTTTTTATATGCCAAACAAGCTCACCAAGAAAGAAATCAAGGGGGCGGGGCAGGGAGCATGAAAAAAAAAAAAAAACTTGGAATAAATCTAACCTAACCAAGGAAGTGCAAGACCTCTACAATGAAAACTTTAAGCCGCTGGAAAAAGAAATTGAATAAGACACTAAAAGATGAAACACCTCTCATGCTCATGGGTTGGCAAAACTATTATTGTATAAATGGCTATGTGACTGGAAAATGATCTATAGTGTTAATACAGTCCTCATCAAAACCCTAATGACATTCTTCACAGAATTAGAAAAACAAACATAAAATTCATCTGGAGGCATAAATGACCTCAAATAGCCACATCAATCCTTATTAAAAACATCAGTGCTACTTGGTTACCTGCCAGAGTTAAAAGGTAAGACCTTATTGCTGAAGACACCACAGGCTTCCATCTCAGGACACCTAGAATCACGTGGGAACTGAGAGGAAAACCAGTCCTCTTCTGGAAAACCCTCATGATGCTGGAAAGTGCTGTGGGAGCTGCTGGGGGATAATGGTTTATCAGTTTTTCTCCAGCTGCCTGGCTGGAGGAGGTGTCACCTTGGCCTGACCTAATAGGCTCCAGGTATTTCTGAGGTGGATGTGAAATTCTAGCTATACATGTGCAAAGAGCAGTCTGAGCTCAGGCTGAGTTCCTACTGTTTTGTTAGAGTTGGAGTGTGCTTGCTTGCTTTGGAGGTGCTGGGTCTCTCTCTCTCTCTCTCTCTCTGCTTGGATCTGTGAAAGGGGGCCAGCCTTTTTCTTCATTATTGAACTTCCCCTGGATCTGCTACTTTAATAAATACTTTCCTTCCAAAATTGTGCCTGGTTTGAAGATTCATCCCAACAGCGTGTGGCTGACTACAACACCACGTTATGGGGAAATACCTAGAGGCATTGTCCCCCATCCAGTGACTGCTGCTCTCACAACTCATAGCCCTCAACCCCATGGTACATTCCAGCAATCCAACTGAGGGGGGTTCTCAGTGGAATGGGGCAGGGAGGAGGAGAAACGTGGTACCAACACATGATTTGACATCCTCTTTAATAAATAATGCCTGAATTTCTACATGTAAAAGAATGAAACTATATCCTTATTCACCCTGCACAAAAATAAATTCAAAATGGCAGGACAAAACTTTAGTTCCAGCACTATGGAGAATAAGGAAGGAGGATCAACATGAGTTTGAGCCCAGCCTAGGGCCAGAGTGACAGCCTACCTCGAAAAAAAAATAAATTCAGCCGGGCGTGGTGGTGCACGCCTTTAATCCCAGCACTCAGGAGGCAGAGGTAGGAGGATTGCTGTGAGTTCAAGGCTACCCTGAGACTACATAGTGAATTCCAGGTCAGCCTGGGCTAGAGTGAGACCCTACCTTGAAAAACCAAAATAAATAAATAAATAAATAAATAAATTCAAAATGGATTGAATAACTGAATGTCAAGACCTTAAAGTTTGCTAGGGGAAAATATAGGGAAAACACTGCAAGATATAATCATCACAGGGATTTTCTGAAAAGGACTCTAATAATACGAGAAATAATCCCAAAACTTGACAAATGGGATTCCATGAAATTAAAAGGCTTCTGCCAGCAAAATAATAATAATAATAATAATAATAATAATAATGACTGGAGCAAAGAGAGAGACCACCCACCAATTGGGAGAAAATATCTGCCAACTACACATCTCATGATCACACAGGGGATTACTATCTAAAATATATAAATAACTACAAAAATTAAACACCAAAAAGCCAAAGCATCCAATCAGTAAATGGGCTAATAAACTCAATAGAGAGTCCTCAACAGAAGAAATGCAAACAGCCAATAAACTCTTGAAAAGGTGTTTACCATCTTTAGCCATTAGGGACATCAGTATAGCTCCTGTGGACAGAATAATAAGGAGACATTTTGTGCAACTGTAGGTAATAAACACAATTTAAAAGAAATGGATGAACTCCTTGGAGAAAATAAACTACCATTGATTCAGCCTGAGGCCTAAAACAAAACTGAAACAGCAATGAAAGGAACATACCATAGTTTCAACTTGACACTTTCCAACTTTCTAAATTTAAAGTCTTCATTCAAACTTAGTCGCAAGTAAGTCATAAATTACAAAGTCACATAATTTAAACTTAAATAGCAAACAGCTAACCAGGATCCCAGCAGACTCAAATCTACCTGATTTTTTTCCATATTATTTTGTTTTGTTTTTGTTCTTTGAGACAGGGTCTCATGTAACCCAGGCTAGCTTCAAACCCACTGTGTAGCTGAGGCTGGCCTTGAGCTCCTCCTGTTTTTGTAGGTTTAATTCGAACACAGGCAAAGGGCCAATGACATCAGTGAAAGGGTGAGTGGGTAAGCAATTTGGTAGAAGAAACCAAGAATGTTACAGGGGTAGCCCACTACTGCAGAAGTTTAATCTGGAAAAGTTAATGAAAACAGCTGGTTGTGGGTCTTGGGCCTAAGAGATAGGAAGCTGCAGGTCTGCAGGGCCAGAGACCAGCAAGACAACAGAGTGGGTTTGGTAAATGACCAAGAATTAGTATGCAACTGTGTGACTCCAAGTGCAGGCGGGGACTTCATATATTTTGTGTTGTTATTTGAAATTCCTCAATGTTTAGATGTTGGCTCAAAAAACAAAATACTGTGGGTGCCAACCAAAACATATCAGCAAGCCAGATACAGCCAGGAACCTCCCAGTAAGCGACCTTTACTTCATGTTTTACTTTTAGAAGGTGGGGTGTGGAGAGAGATCAGGGGCAGTTCTGTTTATTTGATTTAGTTGTTTTCCTGTTTTTAAAAGCTAAATGATCAACTTCTGGAAATTGTTTTCTGTATTTTCCATGACCCCTGAGGTACAGAGACTTCAAAGCAAAAAAAAAAAAAAAAAAGAATCACTGGCAGACATTCCGGCTCATTCTCCAGCTTGCCCCCAGGATCCTGTGGATACAGCGCTCACTCCTGAGATTTCAGGAGATTGGGTTTCTTCTCCCCACTTCAGGCTTCTGCCAACTCAGCATCCTGTCTTCAGTTTCCATAGCCGTTTCCATATGGCAGAGTGGTGGGGAGGTAGGAAGATGTGAACACGGAGGTTTCATTTTACTGTGCTAAGATGCCCTTCTGTATGTTGAAACAAGTGAAGAAGCAAATATGGTACGGGATTCCTGAAAAGAGCACAGATTAATTTCAGCCTCCAAACCTAGGCATTTGGGGTCCTGACATTTTCTGAGTTGGCTGTGACAGTCACCTGCTCAAGCTCCTGCAACTCTTCAAAGGAACATGGGCCATTCCTTAGACAGAGCCTGGCACTAATGACCCATTGGCCCCAGCACCCAGCCAGTGAGCAGCAAGTGACCATCCCCAGCATCAGCCTGAAGCTCCAGGGTGACAGACAGCCGGGGAAATGAAAGGAGCTCCCAAGGAGGCAGGCAGCTGTCAGTCACATCTTCCAGAGGTCAGAGAGGGGCTGAGACCACAGTGGGGAACCCCCATCCGAATGCAGATGGATGCTGGGAAATATTCCTCCAAGCCACTCTCTCCACACACTTTGATCCGACCTGGCTGAACTCCCTGCAGATCTCTTCCATGCTCCCCAAGAATCTAAGCTTCAACCGCCCATCCTCTTAAGGACTCCCCATCCAGGACACTCAGCAATAGTAACCAGAGAATTGATGGAAAAGCATCTCTTCACACCAGCTCTTTCCAAGGCATCCCCTGTTCTCCAGCCATCCTGCCACTCAGTCCACTTCAGTTCCTGGGCCATGGAGGGAGAAGGGACCAACACAGGACTTAATAAACTGACTGAGCCATGCAAGGGGGGGAGGGAATCTCATGAGAAACCCAAAAAGGAGAGAAGAAAAGGGAAGGGAGGAGAGAAAGGTAGAATCAAAGAAAGCCACCATCATGTTCAAGAAAGGGAAGAAGTAGAGCCCAGTCAGTCAAGTGCTCAGCTTGCAAGCCTGAAGATCTAAGTTTGATCCCCAGAATCCACATGAAATGCCAAGAGCATTTGCAATCACACACATGCACACACACACACACACACACACACACACACATGCACACACACACGCACACACACAAGCATCAGAAGTAAAGGAAGAGAGGAAGGGAGGAAGGGAGGGAAAGGGAATTATTGGTTGGAGAAGTAGCTCACCTGATAGAGTATTCATGTAGCATGAAGCCCTGGATTCAATTCTCAGCACAGCAAGAATTGAGCATGGTATGTGACTATAATCCCAACACCTAGAAGATGGAACCAGAAGGATCAGAAGTTCAAGGTCATCCTCAGCTACAGTGAATTCAAGACTGACTGGGCTACATAAGACCCTGACTCAAAATAATAATAATAAATAAATAAATAAGCCAGGCATGGTAGCACACTCCTATGATCCTAGCACTTTACAAGTGGAGGCAGAAGTCCAAGATCATCCTCAGCTAATAGAAAGTTCAAGGTCAGCCTGAGATACATGAGACCCTGCCTCAAAACAAATCAAAGCCAAATAGAAAGGAAGGGTAAGAGAAATGACTCCATCGTTAAAGATGCTTGTTTGCAAAGCCTGATGGCCCTGTTTGATTCCCCAGTACCCACAGAGCCAGATGCACTAAGTGGCTCATGCACCTGGAGTTCGTTTGTAGTGGCAGTAGGTCCTGGCATACCAATTCTCTCTCTCTCTCTCTCTCTCTCTCTCTCTCTCTCTCTCTCTCTCTCTCTCTCTCTCTTCTCTCTCTCTCTCTTCTCTCTCTCTCTCTTTCTCTCTGTCTCATCTATCTCAAATAAATAACTTTTTTTAAAAAGTAAAGGAATTAAAAATGAAAAGTAGGAAATAAAAAAGATTTCCACTCATGTAAAGATCTTAAGTTTGGAAAGAAGTTCTGCCAGTATCATAGAGAAAGTACAGTAGGCTAGCATCAGAGTTATGGCAAATAATAACACTTCCTATGCATAGAGCCAAGTGCTTTATCCATGTGGACTCTGGAAACTCACAACTCTTCATGACAAGTACTTGGCTACCAACTTGCCAATGAGAAAACTAGAGTATAGAGAGGTTAAATGACTTGACCATGGTCACACAGGGAAGAAGTGAGAGAGCTGGGATTTGAACCTAGAGAGTCTGGCTGCAGGGATTTCTCTGAGACTCTTGGAACTGCTGCCTTGCTAGAGCGAGACCCTTACCTGGAAACACACACACACACACACACACACACACACACACACACAAACACACACACTACGGGTGGTCAGTTGTTGCTAAGGTACAGGAGTCATGTTCTTCAATGGCATGACTAAGTTATCCATGCTCCAGCTAATCACCCCCCACCCATTCTCATTAACTCAGTGGGTCACCAAAAAAATAACTTTTAAATAAAAACTTTGCCTATATGCATGGAAGTTATCAATAAAGGTTAAAACACACACACGTTAAGGTAGAAAGGAGACTAGTTGGGAAGAAGGGATTTAGTGGTAGAAGGAAGAGAATAAGAAAGTTAATGGGAGTTAAGTATTATCAAAATGCATGTATAAAATTGTCTTTAAAACTTCTTTTAAAGTTTTACCTCTGCTTTTGTATGTTTTTATTTACTTGTTCATTTTGAGACAGGGGTCCTCACTCAATTTCTTTACGGATACCTTTCATTTCCTTGTGTGGCCTTCTAAGATCGCTTGAGCAAGTCCCTTACTGGTGGCCACTGAAGCTGATTCTGAGCACTGTAGACACTCACTCACAGGTTAAACCCTCACATGCAGGCTCACCAGTGTGTGCATAATGAATCCTGGATGTGGAATTGCTGATGTATAGCTATGGGCATTTGTCATTTTAATCAACATTAGCCATATTGTCTGCTACTGAGGTGTTACCAACTTACGTGCACTGTATGAGGCTATTTGTTGTAACTGTAACAAAATAGCCAAGGCCAGGTACTATATAAAGAACAAGGTAGCAGCCCTTAGCTGCATCACAACATAGCAGGTGGTATTATTGTGAGCCCTGGTTCCAGAAGAGGTCACATGGCACACCAGGAAGCCATTGGGAGGGGACAGGCTAGTCTAAGTGATGACAACTCCTCTTACAAGGGTTAACTCACTCATGACACAAGCATGAACTCCTTCTGAGGGTGATGACCCCAATGACCTAATTACTTACGATTAAGTCCCCCTCTCAAAGGCTCTACCAGCTTAATACCACTATGTTGGGGACCAACCCAAACCTCTGAGATACAAGCCACACCCACGCTATGCACTCCGCCAAACCCCACCACAACAAAGACACACTGCCTGGGTAATCAAATGACCACACTTCCCAGCTGTGGATCTCTGAGTGGCTCTTAACCTCTGTGATTCCCAGAGTTTGTCAGAAAGATGGGCTCATTATCAACCCTTCCCTATGTTCCCAAGCTGTCTACACAGAGCCCTGTGGAGACAGGCCAGAGGAACTGGAGTGTTACAGGACAGCCATTCACAAGAGTTGTCCACAAGGCCAGGATGACCAGGGCCACCCACAGTGAAGCACATGCCGGACAGGACAAATGCAAGCAAGCACCAGTGAAATGGCCCTGTAGCCAGGCAGGTCTTGTGGCCTTGGGCAAGATGCTGACTCTCCTTTCCTCCTCGGTAAAGTGCTCAGGTGGACTGAGAGTGAGGCTGGCAAGGGTGAGTGGAGCACAGAGTGGAGCACAGAATGGAGCGCAGGCTTACGCTCCCCACAGGTGCTGCAGGGCCGGATCCCAGTGCACTGCACACACTGCTACTCTGCCCTGTTCACACCTGCAGGAGGTGCAGACTAGCCCACCAATGGACGACAGGAGCTGCTGGTAAAGACTGAAGTACTCAAGTGCATGGCAGACCCCAAGAGGGTCATCAGCCTGTCCCATCGGCTTCCTTCTTCCCTTCCCTTCTGTCCTGCCTGCTCACTCCCCATCCATGTGTCCTGGGACTATCCATGTGACCCCACTCAAATCCTGTGCTGGGCTCTGCCGTAATTATTACTATTTGTTAGGGGAGAAGAAAAGTCAAACTGCCCCTAAAAGGGGGGGGGGGAAGGAAACCGTGAGAGGGGGCTACATAGATGAGGAGTGGCCAGCAGGCTCTCAGGCTCTCTCCAGAGCAGCACCTTCTTGTTTTCTTGGATTTTGTTTGTTTGCAATGTTGGGATAAAACCGAAGCCTTGGGTGCCAGGAAACACAATGGTGTCACCTGGTGTGAATGTCATGGGCGCTCAGTTGGGCATGAGGCTAACTGGGAGTCACTGCTCTCCCCTGACCCTTCTGCCCTGGAAGGGCGAGACTAATATTTTGGTTTTGTCTGTCTGTCTGTCTGTCTGTCTGTCTGTCTGTCTGTCTTATGGTATAGTGGATTAAACTCAGGCAAGCACTCTACCACTGAGTTATAGCCACAGCCTTTTTTTTTTTTTACTTTTTATTTTGAAACAGGGTCACACTAAGTTACCCACACTAGTTTTGAACTCATTTTGAGCCCAGGCAAGCCTTGTACTTGTAATCCTCCTGCCTTAGCCTGCACTACCAGTCCCAACCTCCCTCCCTCCCTCTCTCTTCTCTCTCTCTCTCTCTCTCTCTCTCTCTCTCTCTCTCTCTCTCTCTCTCTCTCTTCTATTTACTTGCATGTGTATGTATGTATGGGCATGCCAGAGTACCTTGCCTCTGCAAATGAATGCCAGATGCTTGTATCAGTTTGTATCTGGCTTAACATGGGTGCTGGGGACTCAAACCCAGGCAGACAGGCTCATTCAAGCAAGTGCCTTTAACCACTGAGCTATCTCCCCAGCTCCAACCTGTTGTTTTGTTAATACTACTTTTGAAAACATGGTAAAGCATACATAACATAAATTTTACCATCTCTTGAGGCTGAGGTTACAGCTTCTGGCCATGCCCTTTCCGTGCTCCTGTGGGATAGTGAGACCATTGCTATGGGCATCATCTCTCTGCCTGAGGGTCTCTCAAGGCTGAAGAAGACCAGCAGGCAAGCCAACAAGCCAACACCCCAGCTTCCAAGCAAACACTCAACAGTCCCACCGGATGGCAACCCTACATTTCAGATAGAAGGTAGGATGCAGCCGGAGGGTTAACAGCCTCATTTCTCCACCACATCCCTCTGTCCCTCCAGGATCAACCTCTGCTGCCCACTGTGGCTGCTGGCTTCCTAACACCCCTTTTGCAGTGGCCTGCCCCATCTTGTTTCCTCCTGCTCCCTCCAGTCTAAACTCAGCATTTGCTTCGGGGAGAGGTGGCACAAGTGCGAGGCCTGATGTTTGTCACCAGTGACCTTCAAGAAATGAACAGAAATGGCTCTACCTGTGCCTCTTGGTTCCTGACAAGTGTCCAGTATGACACAGAGAAGAGCTCTCAGGACCGAGGCCAAGCCAGGTGAGCCGAGCATGACTCTGGAGAGGGGACGTGCATTCTGACCGAAGCAGAAAGCCTACAGTGCCCTGGCAGGTGTAAGCCACATTTTCAAGCACACCAAATACGTGTTCCTGGTCTGGGGCATACCTGCCTGGGAAGAACCCATCTGGCCAGAGTGGTTGGGGTTTCTTTCTTTTTATTTCACTTTTGTCTTTTGGGGCCTAATTGTCACTGTTTGGTTCTGTCTTTTTGCTTTGTTTTGTTTTTGTTTTTTGTTGGTCTTGCTGTGTTTTGTTTACTTGGGGTTTAACTTTTTATTGACAACTTCCATATATACTATGCTCATAATAATCCCTTCTCGCCATGCTCCTCCTTTCCTCCTGAATCCCTTTCCTTTCTTTCCAACTAATCTCTTCTATTTTGATGTCATCATTTTTCCCTCCTATTATGTAGTTAGTGTCAGCCACTGTGAGGTCACAAATACTTTGGCCACTTTGTGTTTGGAAGACAGTCTTGCGGGCACTCCTCCCCTTCCTTTGGCTCTTATGTTTGTTCCTCCACCTCTTCTGCAATGGTCCCTGAGTCTTGTGGGGTGTGATAGAGATATGTCCGTGCTGAACACTCCACTGCCAACTCTGGTTGTATTTTTATCTTTTGTTTTGAAGGGGAGTTGGGGGTGTTGTTTGTGGGGTGCTAATTTTTCTGTTTTGTTTTGGTTTTGGTTTTTTGAGACAGAGTCTCATGAATACCAGGCTGGTCTTGAACTCGCTATGTAACCGGGGATGACCTTGAATTCTTGATCCTCTACCTCTACTTTCCATATTCTGGGATTACCCTGACTAGCGATTGACTTCTTGTCTGCTTCACTTCTGCAAATCAGCCATTGCTTTCGGTAGGCCTCTCACCTGCACAGGTTACAGTTAAAAACCCACAAGGCCTCTTGATCCCTTCCAGTTGGCCAAAGTGTCCTCTAGCTGATTTGGGGAGACCCAAAGAAGGCACAAGTAGCCACTGCCTGAGCCATGAGCCATACTCGAAGCAGGGATAAAACAGGCCAAGCTTTGCAGCTTTTTATGAACAAAAGCCCTGTTCCTTAATGAGATTTCCTCATTTAGGACAGGCGAAAACGTTTGGGCTATTATTAGGCCACAAATGGGTTCATTTAACTGCCCTACTTTAAAAAAGGAACTTTGCTTTTGTAAATTAAAAACTTATTTTTAGCCTGTAATCTCAGTACTGGGAAGTGGAAGCAGGAAGATTTAGGCAAGAGGTTCACCCTAAGTGTGAAGCCAACCTGGTCTACATATCAAGTTTCAGTCCAGCCAGGCATAGAGTGAGATCCTGTCTCAAGAGAGAGACAGACAGACAGAAACAGAGAGAGGAAAGAGAATTCTGTTTCAAACTCTTTTAAATTTTATTTATTTATTTTTCACAAATACACAGTGCTTGTCAGGGAAAAAAATTAATATATTTTTATTCATTTATTTGTGAGCAGACAGAGAGAAATGTGTGAATATGCCAGGGCTTCTTGCCACTGCAAACCACTCCAGACTCACGCACCACTTTGTGTGTCAGGCTTTACGTGCATCCTGGGAAACTCAACCCAGGCCAGCGGGCTTTGTAAACAAGCTCCTTTAAGCACTGGTCCTTCTCCCAGCCCAGAAAGAATTACTTTAAGTGGTAAAAGAAGCCTCTGGATAGTCTTGAAAAAGGCCTCAAACGTGACCTTGGCATGTTAATGACCAAAGAATACATCTAATAGACTGAAATAAATGATGTAAAAGGCTTTGTCCAGTTCTGACAATTTGTGGTTTTCATTGGTGGTGATGGTGGTGGCTTTCATTTGTTTTCTGCATATTGCGATCAAACCCAGGACCTCACACTGGCAAGGCAAGTGCTCTACTTCAAATCTACACCCCAAAGAACATGATTTATTCACCTTCCTTTTCTCTGATAGCAGTCCCATGGAGATAGATATAAGTTGAGTATCTCTTCTTCAAATGCACCACAAAAATCTCAAATTTTGGACTTTTTCCATTTTAGGAACCATGCACATGTGTAACGGGATATCACAAAATGCACGTTTCATGTACACCTTACACACAGAGAGTACAAAGCTAACTGCGTATCTTAGTGTGCCTGCCTGCAGTTTTGATTCATCACACAAGATCAAGTGTGTAATTTCCCACATGTAGAATTATGACATTGGTCAAAAGTTTTGGATGCTGAAGCATTTCAGATTTCACATTTTGGATTAGGGATGCTCAACATATACTGAGCCTTTAAATCCCACATCTTAATTTTATCTGTTCTTTTTTTTAATATTTTCTTTATTCATTTTCAAGCAGAGAGATACAGAGAGAGAGAGAGAAAGAGAGCACCAGGGCCACCACCTTGTGGGTCTGGCTTATGTGGGTACTGGGGAATTGAACCAGGAGCCTTAGGCACTGGAGGCAAGTGCTTTAACAGCTGAGCCATCTCTCCAGCCCTATCTGTTCTTTTTGACCCTTATAATCTTTAGATACTGTTAGAGACCAAAAGACCTTCTGCCCTCATGGGATCTCCATGTAGCCTCCACACAGACGATCCCATCTATGGCCTCAGACATGCAGCATCTGACATCTATAGGAGGGAGGGGTGGAAAATATTCCCTATCAGTCCCAGATGCTAAGTCAGTCATCGTGCGTCAAACGGAGGTCTTTGGACTGAATTCACAACACAACTCATAACCTGAAGAGGAAGTTCACAAGCCCTGGAGGGGCGGCCTGGCATGATGAAAGCTTTAAAACACAAACTCATAAAATATGATGGGGAATTCATCTGTGAGCTTTATAGCCTACAAAATCTGCAGTGTGTCTTTTATGGATGAATTTAATGTTCCCTGCAGGAAGACAAGCCATGGGGGTAGGGTTCCAGCTCCCTACCTGGAAACCAGAGATAATAGCTGTCCCTTCCTGAACAAGGAGGGGTCCTTTCCTGGCTGGCAGGCCAAGCCCTGGGCTCCACAGCTCTTCATCCTGGCTTTTCAGGACTCCTGTTGATTGTGTTGGAGGCTTGAATTCAGTTCTAGAGCACAGGTGTTTGGGACGTTCTTCTGACATGTTTGTCCTATAGGAATGACATTCCGCCTAAAAGCTAGGCTTGCTCACGTGTTCCCGAGGTACCCCATGAGGCAGTATGGGGAATCCTGTGAGGCTATTTTTTGGTGCTAACTATTCTTGCTATTAATTCTTGACTGCAGAGCCACCCCAGCACCTCTAATTCCAACCTGGACCAGCCCTCAAGGCATCTGTGAGAGGCTGCTTTGTGCCCAGATGAAGCCAGGTGCCACCTTGCCCTCCAGGGCTTTGTGCCAACACCCATGCTCAGCTCCCTCCTCTTTCCCAGTTTCTATCAGCCACATGTTGCAGGCAGCTTTCTTTTTGCTGCAACAAGCATCCAACCAGAAGCAGCTTATGGGAGAAAGGATGTATTTGGTTTACAGACTCAAGGGGAAGCTCCATCATAGCAGAAAAGTGATGGCATAAGCAGAGGCTGGACATCACCTCCTGGCCAACATCAGGTGGACAACAGCAGCAGGAGAGTATGCCAAACACTGGCAAGGGGAAGATGGCTATAACCCCTGTTGTAGTCAACTTTCTCTCTTGCTGCATAGAAAGAACCCAACCAAAGCTGCTTTGTGGAGGGATGGGTTTATTTTGCTTAAGGACTCGAGGGGAGACTCCATCCTGGCAGGGAAAATGATGAGCATGAGCAGAGGGGTGGACATCACCTCTGCCACAGCACTGTAAACAGCAGCAGGAAGGTGTGCCAAACACTGGCAAGGGGAAGCTGGTTTATAATCCCCATAAGCCTGCCCCCAACAACACAGCTCTAGCGAGGTTGTAAAACCCAAACTACTATCAGCTGGGGACCAATCATTCAGAACACATTCATTTGTTTGTGCAGGACACATGGATCAACCCCCATAAGCCCACCCCCAATAATGCATTTCCAACAAGGTTCTAATTCCCAAACTGCCATCAGCTGGGGATCAAGCATACAGAATGCATTAAGTTAGTGGGGGACACCACACACAGCTTCCCATGTTCTCTGACGCAGTGACAGGCACCAAGTTCCCCTCATCCACATTACCGTGGGTGAAACGGGGAGTTCTCTTGGACTCTGATCAACCCAGCAGCACTGATCTTCTTGATCCTCCGTGATCTTCAATCTCTCCTTTCTGGGATGTCACGGGATGTAAGGACCTGCAGTATGCAATTGTAAAGGGGTGGCACTGGCCTGTGGTCCACAGGAAGGGTGTTCCTTGAGTCTTGCAATGTGGCAGGGCACTTTCCACTCCCCTACTGTCCCCTCCATTCCTCCATTTCTGTGGAGAAAGACAAGCTCTCCACCAGCTCAGGTCCACACTCATCTATTGAAAAGTCATGGGCTGGCTGCAGAGAGGGATCAGTGGGTAAAATGCTTGCTGTCCAAGCATGAAGACCTGAGTTCAAATCCTCAACATCCACACAAAAGCCAGGAGATGCATTGGGGTAGCAAAGACAGGAGGATCCCTGAGGTTTGCTTTACTACCCAGTCTGACCAAATTGGTGAGTTCTGAAATCAAGTGAGAGACTCTGTCTCAAAAAATAAGGTGGAGAGACATTTAGGAAGATACCCAATGTCAAAACTCTGGCTTCAAGATGCACACCTATGTACATTCATTCAGACATTCATGCATACCGCACACATGCAAAAGAAATAAATGAAAAACTATTTTTGTTTGTTGTTTGTTTTTCAAGTTTTTCGAGGCAGGCTCTCACTCTAGCCCAGGCTGACCTGAAATTCACTGTAGTCTCAGGGTGGCCTCAAATTCATGGTGAGCCTCCTACCTCTGCCTCCCGAGTGCTGGGATAAAGGCCCACACCCCACTCCATTTCAAATCCTTCAGCAGAGTCCCCACTGACCACAAGATAAAACCCCTGGGCTAGAGCAAGACCCTACCTCGAAAAACAAAACAAAAAGATAAAACCCAAGCTCTCTGACGAGGGTTATCAGGCATACAAGGTCCTGCTTCCTTCTTCAGCCTCAACTGGGTATTTCTAGGACCATCCCAGGAAGCTTGTGCTCCAGCCATGTAGCATAGTCACAGACTCTCCTACAACACTGCTCACCTACATGTGAGCGAGCACATTCTCATTCTCTCCTGAGACCTCGACCAGCCAGCCTCTATCCTTCCACCTCTCCTCCCTGTTTCTTGGTTCATCTAGCTGAACTTCTACTCATCCCTCAGGACCCAACCAACCTCCGCCAGGCTGCACTCTCAGCCACCCTTGCCTGTCATTGCTCCCCAACTTGAGCCGAGACTAGCTGTTTCACCTCTGGACCTGGGACACCTAGTAAGTCTCATTCCTGGAGTCCATCAAGAACTGTTGCATGAAAGAAGATGCCTGCTGGACCCCACCTCTCAGTCCCTCTGAACAAAAGAGTTGAGGCATGTTTCCCCTGTGTGTTAGTTACTTTTTTCATTGCTGTGGCAAGTACCTGACATAGGCAACCTAAGGACGGAGGGGTTTATTTCAGCTCACAGTGGGGAAGGTATGCTGGCAGCAACTTGAGATCACATCGGGTCTGCAGTCCAAAAGCAGAGGTACTTATGCTAGCTCTCAGTTCACTTTCTCCTTTTTAAATCTGGGACCCCAGCCCATGGGATGGTGCTGCCCACAGTTAAGGTCAGTCTTCCCACCTCAATTAACCTAATCTAGAAAATACTTCTGGTGAGGGGAGGGCTGGGGAGATTACTCAGTGATTAAGGCGATTGCCTACAAAGCCTAATGACCTGGGTTCCATTCCCCAGTACCCATGTAAAGCCAGATACACAATGTATCTCATGCATTTGGAGTTCGTCTGCAGTGGTTAAAAGCCCAGGTGTGCCCTTACTCTATCTCTCTCTCACTCACTCACTCTATCTCTCTGCCTGCAAATAAATAAATAATATTAAAGTAAATACTTCTCAGACCTGAAATATGTCTCACAGGTGATTCCAGATCCTGTGAATTTGGTATTAACATCACACCCCAGGAAGAATTTCTTCCCAGCATCCACCCCCCCACACACACACACAGGCAGCTGCCAGACCACGTGAAACCTCACTAGCTCAGTCCTGATCTCTGCCCTTCTTCCCCTCCACCCTCCAGTGCTTCCTTTCTTCGGCCTTCCTTCCTGCCAGCTGGTCTCAGGCCTCCCTAGATTGAGCCTCCAGCAAGCAGGACTGTTCCTCTACTCTCTGATCACCCCACGGAGATACCATCTCTACCCTTACGGATTGTTCCTGTATAGTAAACAGCTGCAGACAGCCAGAGCCCAGCCTAGACAGTATCCAGCTTCTCTGGAGAAAGGGTCCTGTGTCCAGCCCTGGCCTCTCTCTGCCCAACCTTCCTGACTCCTCCATGAACTTGCTGCCATCTATTTTTAAAATGAGCCATAGCCGGGCATGGTGGCACACGTCTTTAATCCCAGCACTCAGGAGGTAGGAGGTAGGAGGATCGCAGTCAGTTTGAGGCCAGCCTCAGGCTACAGAGTGAATTCCAGGTCAGCCTGAGCTAGAGCGAGACCCTACCTCGAAAAACCAAAAACACAACAAAACAAAAAAAGAGCCATGTCCATGTCCATGGCTGTAACCCTGTAACCCTAGCATTGAGACACAGAGGCAGGGATATTAGAAGTTCAAGGCCAAGCTCCTCAGGCACAAAGCAAGTTCAAGGCCAATTTGAGTTACATAAGACCCTGTCTGAACAAAAGGAGGAGGTGGGGGAGATGGCTCAGGGCTTGCCAGGCAAGTGTCCTCACACAAACCCACATAAATGCCAAGCATGATACACAGCCTTGTAACACCAGCAGTGGGAGGCAGAGACAAGTGGACCCCTAGGGCAAGCTGGCCAAATTAGTAAATACAGTGAGAGGTCCCGTCTTGATAAATACAGTGGGGAGCATCTGAAGAAGGCACCCAATGTCAAACTCGGGGTTCCACACAGGTGTGCACACATACACACAGCTGCATGTACACATGTGATGCACTCATGCACATGACACACACATACACATACATAGACATTAATTTTTTTGAATCTAGCTCTGTTCAAATTTCAAAGGGCAAGTGCATGCCATGGAGTCTAAGATGAATCATGTCCTCCACACATCCTCCCATGATTCTAGGAATGAAACTGTGGTGCCCACTCTTATTCCTGGAGTTAGTGGACTGAAGGAGATGAAAAACATGAATGTAACAAAGGATGGAGTGAGACAGGGAGGATGGGAAGGTGGTGTTTAATGCAGGCTTTCCTCCTCTTTGCAAGATAGAAGAGTTCTGAGATGGACCATTGCTTGAAAGATGGCTAGCTATGCCAGACCTGATGACTCATGCCTGTAACCCCAGCACTTGGGAGGTGAAGGCAGGATGATCAGGGGTTCAAGACTAGCCAGGGCTACATAGGGAGTTCGAGGCCAACCTGTCCCACATGAGACTCTGTCTCAAAATAAAAATAAAAATGGTGTGGCTGGGGAGATGGCTGGGTGGATGTTTTTACCAAGCTGCACAAGCATGAGGACTACTGGAGTTCAGACGCCCAGCACCATCTAAATGCTGTAAACTCTGGCTGGGCATAATGACCACCTGCAATTCCAACACTCGGAAGGCAGAGACAGGGATCCCTTGGGACAAGCTGGCTAAACTAACTGAATCAGCAAGTTCTGCTCTCAAGTGAGAGACCCTGAGTCAGTAAATAAGAAAGAGAACAGTGGAGGAAGATATCTGATGTCAACCTCTGGCCTCCACAGGTACCTGTGAACCTATCTATACACATGTATACTCACGCATACACACCATGCACACATACACATGTATGCACACACACACCATACACACATATGTATGCCAAAAAATGGCTAGCAATGATGGGACTGAGTGCCTGGGTTCCATTCCTAACATGAGGAGGTGGGAAGTTTATAACAGTGGTGTTTATTCTACCATGATTTTAAAAAGGAAGGGCCTAGCGAGATGGCACAGCAGTTAAGGCGCTTGCCTACAAATCCTAACAACCCAGGTTCAGTTCCCCAGTACCCACATAAAGCCAGATACACAAAGTGATACATGCATCTGGAGTTCGTTTGCAGCAGCTGGAGGGCCTGGCCTATCCATTCTGTCTCTGTCTGTCTGTCTGTCTGTCTGTCTCTCTCTATCTCTCTCTCTCTATCTCTCTCTCTCTCTATCTCTCTCTCTGGCTTTCAGTCTCTGATTGTAAATTAATAAATAACCTTTTATTGACAATCTCCATAAGTATAGACAATAAACCATGATAATTCCCTCCCACCATTCCCATTCTCCCCCACCCAAATCCACCCTCCATTGAATCCCTTCTCTCCAATTGGTCTCTTCTTCTTTGATGGCAGCATGTGTTCCTCCTGTTAGGAAGTCTTGTGTAGGTCATGTCAGGCACTATGAGGTCATGAATATCAAGGCCATTTTTGTCTGGAAAACAGAACTGTAAGCTACCACAATTTTTAAAATCTTTTTTTATTATTATTCTTTAATTGAAAAGCTTAGGCCAGACAGGAGATGCAAGCTTCTATGAGTGCCTAGTGGGGTGAGTTCCTGTAACAGCCCAGTCCAGAGCTTGCCTTCCGACCACACCTTCCCCAGTGTTCCCGCCTCCCATTGGGTCTCTGAGGCAGCTACCTGCAGCAAGGCTCCTTCACCTCCTGCTCTTCATTCTTCAGAGGCCGTGCTGGCCAACTTCCTTTCTGGGGCAGCCTGAGGAAGCCACCACTTCCACATTTGTTGATGGTTGGTTAGTTGGCTGGTTCGTTGGTTTGTTGTTTTGGTTTTTGGTTATTGGTTATTGGTTTTGCTTTTTGAGAAAGCGCCCCACATACTCCAGGCTGGCATTGTCTCACCACATAACCAAAGATGACTTTGAACTTCTGATCTTCCTACCTCCCCCTCCCAAGTGCTGGCTTCACAGGCATAGAGCACCAAGCCCTGCAGACTTGCAGTACTGAGGACAGTGTCCCAGCGGCACAGTTTGTAGGAAGCATATGTGAAGTCCTTGTGGACACTGCCAAGTCTGGGAGAATTAGCAAAAGGGAGCTCCTGTCTCCTGCTGGGCAGCGCAGGGATCCTCTCTCAGAAACCACTCACATAAAAGGCAGGGAACACCTACCTATTCAGTCTCTCTCAGTTCTGGGAGGCAATCCACCTCCTGGTAGGCTCTCTGGCGCCATCTTGTGTCTTTCCTAAACCTAACTATCCAGCTTTACTTTTCATAATCATAGTGCTTCAAGCAGGACGGGGACAATCATTAACAGAATACAAGAACTTTTCATGCCCCCTTCTTGGATGGACTTGTATGGAGATCAGAAAGCCATTATGAAACTCAACGAAGTCTTCATCTGGTGCTTTGAACAGGGAGAGTTCAGAGTGAGGGTTGACATCACACAGTTTAACAGTTTTTCACAAGCAAACCCCAACTTTCAGGAAATGAAAATGGCATAATTCCCAATCTGGCCGGGCGTGGTGGCCTTTAATCCCAGCACTCGGGAGGCAGAAGTAGGAGGATTGTCTTGAGTTCAAGGCCACCCTGAGACTACATAGTGAATTCCAGGTCAGCCTGGACTAGAGGGAGAACCTACCTCGAAAAAGCCTAATAATAATAATAATAATAATAATAATAATAATAATAATAATACCCAATCTGAAGTGCCACAATCTTTCCCAAAAAGAACTGCATCATTCTGATGTCACTTCAAAATCCAGATCACCAGGCATACTGGCAAAACTAATTTTAGAGGGTCCTAACAGATCCCTAGTTTTTGTTTGTTTGGTTGGTTGGTTGGTTGGTTGGTTGGTTGGTTGGTTGGTTGGTTGGTTGGTTGAGGTAGGGTCTCGCTCTAGCCTAGGCTGACCTGGAATTCACTATGTAGTCTCAGGGTGGCCTTGAACTCACCATGATCCTTCTACCTCTGCCTCCCAAGGGCTGGGATTAAAGGCGTGCGCCACTACGACCAGCACAGATCCCTAGTTTTAAGGGAGTTAAACCTAGCCTGGGTTATGAAAAGTTAGCGAGGAAAAAAAATCAACCAATAAACAACAAAAACCAACCACAGGTGTGTACAATTGTGGAAGTGATGGCATTCTCAGGCTGCTCCCAGCAGGACCTCTGAAGAATGACAGAGCAGTAGAAGGAGCCTTGCCAAGTTGTTGGCCAGAGAGGCCCCTGATGCTCCTGAAGCCAAAGGAGGGGGAGGAGTGCTCACAATGCTGTCATCCAAGCACAAAGTGGACTTGATACTCATGACCTCACAGTGCCTGACACTACCTACACAAGACCAGAATAATAGGAGGGGAAAATGATGACATCAAAATAAAGGAGAGACCAATTGGGAAAAAGAAGGGATTCAGTGGAGGGAGGGCTTGAGAGGGGGGAATCTGGGTTGGTGGGAGGGGACTATGATCATACTATATTGTCTATACTTATGGAAGTTAATTTTAAAACATTTTTAAAAGCCAGGCATGAGCCAAGAATGGTAGTGCACACCTTTAGTCCCAGCACTCAGGAGGCAGACATAGGAAGATCACCATGAGTTCAAGGCCATCCTGAGACTCAGTGAATTCCAGAAAAAAAAAAAAACAGGCATGGTAGTATATGCCTTTAATCCCAGTACTCAAGGCCAAGGATCCCTGTGAGTTCGAAGCCAGCCTCAAACTATATAGTGAATTCCAGGTTAGTCTGGGCTAGAATGAGACCCTTCCTTGTAATAAAAATAAAATAAAATCATGGAGTCCCTCCTCCTGGGAGCCAAGAGAAATCTTTCAAAAGTATCAGGGAAAGGTTTTCTCCATCTATCCAGACCAGGAGACATGTCCCTTCCCTCCAAAACAATGAAACATTCTGTGTGCTAACCTCATAGCTTAAGAAAAAAAATAAAACAAACTTCTACATTTTTATGAAGCTTCATGAAAATAGTATGTGAAACTGTACAGTCACCAGAAGTACAATTATCAAAGACACACACACAGCAACTTGGCTTCTCTGGCACCTTCAGCTTCCCATGCCTGTTCTGTTTGGGCACTTTAAATTATGTCCAGTACCCTCAGGAGACCTTCTGGCAAAGGGACCTTACTCATAGGACTGGGACACAGGCTGTGTTCCTGGAACCCAGCCTGGTTTCCACTTCAAGGCTCCACGCAGCCTGCAGGGTGCAAGCAGAACAGAGATGCACAGCACCCTGGGACAGGGAAGGAAGCAGGGCCTCCCACATCTGGAGCCAAGCTGTAAGCCCAAGGATTAATTATAAAGACAGATCCTTATAACTTAGAGAGGAATGCCTCACAAAAGGAAATAGCAGTGCTTCCTCAGAAAGAAGGAACACAGATGGAAGTCTCTTTTTTTTTTTTTTAAGGCGCTTTTTCTGGAAATTCTTATGATGAATGCCAAAATGAAATTCACAACTTATTAAATTTATTTTATTTCAGTGGATAATTTCAAACCCTAAGTCAACTCAAACACAACTCTAGTATCACCCACCAATCCAGAGTAGTAGACACACTTCCAACCTCCACAACATTTATATCTGCGCTATCCCACACCAACCCAGCTCAAACCAATAACAGATCAATCACTGAAGAAATAAGACTTTTATACCCCTACAAACCTCCTACACACTCCACACCTGCCTTCCAGCACTGCCAGGGTGCCTCCTTTTTCTAAGTAGCGAGCAAAAGTTCTCTGACAGGGACCTGCCAGGGGTGTAACAAAATGATCCCTACAACCCATCCAACTGAGATACAGGGGGGGAAAAGGAGCAAGTAGATCTGCTCTGAAACACCCATGATTCCCAGTACCAAGACACAGTGTTGACTATAGCTACAGAATCTCTGACCTACAAACCATCTTACATCACAGTCACCAGCCCAGAACCACTAGCACACCAGTAACTTCTGCAACTCACATGCCTGTGGTTACAACACTATCCCAAACCCAACTCGAACCCAGAACAGAATGTTCACTAAATACCCAACAATATCCTATATTGGCTCTCACATTAAGAAAACTAGACCCTTATCCAGAAATGGGAAGAAACCAACAATAAAAAAAGCACACACACACAGCATATCACATCAAGCTGAGAGTCCCCCACCAAGGCCTTCTAGCCCCACAATGGAAGATGCCAGTGAGAATGTAAGAAAGACAACAAAACTAATCTCAAAATAAGAATAAAATAACCTCAGATGACTGCAACGATATCCTGACCAAGATATTGGCTGAAATGGAAACTGTCAAAAAAGATGTAAATGAAGTGAAATTCAACAACACAAGCCTAGCCATCAGACTCAACATAATTGAGAAAAATCAGAGTGACTTCAAAAGCACATTAAGCAAACTGATGGTGAACCAAGTATTCAAGGAGCTTGATAACCAGTTGATTAAGTTTGATGAGGACATAACCAAATTCAAGAACAAATTATAGGAAACATTAATGAAAACAAAACTAGATTGGAAATTGGAACTCACCAGAGAAATATAGAATATGAACAAAAAGATAACAGAAATCAAAAATCTCAAACAGAGGTTTTAAAAGCCTCCTCTGAATTCCTCATTACCAGAGGTAATAACCTGGAGGACAGATTCTCAGACCTCAAAGAGAAGACAGAAGAAATTAATAAGGATTCCATAAACTTCAATAAATTAAAAAAAAACATGTGCACAAAATATGAGGGATCTGTGGGATACCCTAAAGGGACAAAATATTCCAGAGGAAGAAGAAACCCAGGCCAAAGGCATAGAGAACATATTCAAGAAAATTATAGAAAATTGTCCTAATCTTACAAGTGAATGGCTAGTCCGGATACAAGAGCCCAAAGAACTCCAAACAGACAGGGCCAAAAAAGGAACTCTCTAAGACATATCTTAGTTAAAATGCTAAGTAAGCATAGAAAGCAAAGAGAGAACTCTGTTCAACGCAGCAAGAAAGAAACAAATCATTACATATAAATGTAAACCCATCAGACTTATCCAAGACTTCTTGTTGGAAACCATGAAGGCCAGAAGGGCTTGGAACAATGCTCTTCGAGCCCTAAAGAATTATGGCTTCCAACCTAGATTACTGTACCCGGCAAAGCTATCCCTCATAATCTATGAAGAAATGGAAGTATTCCATGATAAAAGCCAGCTCTACAATTATATGAACACAAAGCCAAACTTACATAGGATACTATGGGAGATATTCCACAAAGTAGAGATGAGCAACCAACCTCAAGAGCCCAATAGAGAACAAGCATGATAACCATAATTACTGGGCTAATAATAACATGTGAGGCATCAACCCCAATAAACTCTCCATCATGACAGGGCCTAAATCAAATCTCACAGTTATAACTCTAAATATAAACAGACTTAACTCCCCTATAAAAAGGCACAAGTTAACAGGGTGGATCAGAAAAATTGACCCTTTCATCTGCTGCCTTCAAGAAATGTACCTCACCTCTAAAGACAAAAATCTCCTTAGGGTGAAAGGAAGAAAAATGATCTTCCAAGCAAATGGAAATAAAGAACAAGCAGGTATACCTACATTAATAACTGACAAAATAGACTTTAAACCAAAATTAATTTAAAAGGACAATGAAGGTCACTTCTTACCCATCAAGAGAATGATCCAACAAGAAGATGTCACTATCATAAATATATATGCACCAAATTCAGGTGCCCCACATTTCATAAAGCAAAACTTACTCAAAAATAAAACAAAAATAAACTCCAAATCCATCATAGTAGGAGACATTAATACACCACTATCATGTCTAGACAGATCATTCAAACAAAAGATCAGCAGGGAAATAATGGTGTTTAACAACACCATAGATGAAATAGACCTAACAGACATATACAGAACATTCCATCCCAAGACTACAAAATATACATTCTTCTCAGCAGCCCACAGAACATTCTCCAAAACCAAGACCACAAATTAGGACATAAAACATGCCTCAACAAATTCAGGAAGATTGACGTAGCCCCCTGCATCATATCAGACCACAACACATTAAAGCTGGAAATTAAGAATAAGAGGAACAACAGAAAATACACCAACTATTTGGGGACTGAACAATAAGTTATTAAATAATAAATGAGTTGTTCAAGAAATCAAAAAGGAAATTGAAAATTTTCTAGAAGTAAATGATAAGGAAAACATAACATACCAAAACTTATGGGACACAATGAAGGCAGCCCTAAGGGGAAAATTTATAGTGCTAAATGCCATCATAACAAAGACAAAGAGATCTCAAATCAGTAACCTAACCCCTAAAGGCATTGGAAAAAAACTAGAACAAACCAACCCTGGGAGCTCAAGATGAAAAGAAATAATTAAGATCAGAGCTGAGATCAATAAAATGGAAACTAAGAAAACAATTTTTAAAATAAATGAATCAAAGAGCTGGTTCTTTGAAAAAATAAATTGACAAGATCGACAAACTCTTGGCCAGTCTAATTATGGAGAAAAGAGAAGGCCCAAATCAACAAAATCAGAAATGAAAAGGGAGTGATCACAACAGACCCCAATAAAACTGGAAGAATAATCAGGTCATACTTCCAAAACATCTACTCCACAAAATTGGAGAACCTAGAAGAACTGGATGAATTCCTCTATACCTACCACCTTCCAAAACTTAAACCCAGAGCAGATTAAGCTTCTAAATAAACTTATCACATTGTCATGGTTTGATCCAGGTGTCCCCCACAAACAAATGAATGTGTTCTGGGTAACCAATCCTCAGCTGATGGCAGCTTGGATTTTACAGCTTTGGTGGCGCTGTGTTGTTGGGGGCAGGCTTATGTGGATTATAAACCAGCTTCCCCTTGCCAATATTTGGCACACCTTCCTGCCACATGAAAAAAAAAAGAAAGAAACTAGACCCACTCCTCTCACCATGCACAAAAATAAACTCCAAATGGATCAAAGACCTCAACATAAGACCTGAAAGTCTGAAAATCCTGAAAGAAAAAAATAGGAGGAACTCTCCATGAGATAGGAGTAAGGAAAAAACTTCATAACAAGCCTACAGTAGGCCAGGAAGTGCAACAATCACTTAACCAATGGGATCTCATCAAGCTAAAAAGCTTCTGTACAGATGACCATACCATACTCAGAGCCAATAGACCACCATCAGACTGGGAGATAATCTTTGCCAGCTGTAACATGGACAGAGGTCTAATATATAGAACTTACAAAGAACTCAAAAACTTAAATAATAAAAAATCAAATAGCCCTCTCACAAAATGGGGCATTGATCTCAACAGAGAATTACAGAGAAGGAAACACAAGTGGTCAATTCTCACTTAAGAAAGTTCTCAGCATCCTTAAGCATCAGGGAAATGCAAATCAAAACTACAATGAGATTCCAACTTAC
>PVHP010008737.1:40613-52583 GCA_004024765.1 Zapus hudsonius
ATATATATATATATATATATATATATATATATATATATATATATATATATATATATATATATATATATATATATATATATATATATATATATAGGTGGGCCTTCCACTGATTCAGCTGCCTTTCAGTCATCCAACCTCCTTTAAGTGACCCTTCACCCATACTCCTGTAAGTGACCCCAAGAGACTCATTGGCTCCCCAGAGTGAATTGTGGTGTAATTGTTACTTTGCTCTGCTGGTGGTGCCCTGTCTGAGCCTTAGACACTGATTTACATTTCCCCAAGAAAAAGTTAACAGAAAACATGCCTATAGTCCCAATACATTGGAGGCAGGAGAATCAAGAATTCAAGACCAGCCTCAGCTATGTAGTGATTTCAAGGCTAACCTGGACAACATGAGACCTGTGGTAGTTTGACTGAATGTCCCCCAATAGATTCAAAAGTGTATTAAAGGTTTTCTCCAGCCTTCTGGGTGGAGGAGGTGTCAATAGGACGGATCCTAGGCTCCAGCCCTAAGGTGATTCTGGGGTAGATGTGAAATTCCAGCTATACATATGCAAAGAGCAGCCAAAGCTCGTCTGGACTTCCTGTTGTTAGTTGGAGTGTTCTGGCTTGAGGTGCTGGTGATGGGTTTCTCTCTCTGCTTGGATCTTGGCATTCTGGAACTTCCACTAGATCTGTTACATTAATAAATACTTTCCTCTGCAAACTGTGCCTGGTTTGGAGATTCATCCCAGCAGCGTGTGGCTGACTAGGACAAGGCCCTACATAAAAACATATATACATACATGAATATATAAAATAAACTTATCATTTACTTTGACTGGTTCCTATTTTCTAACTATAAATAATAAAATATATTTTTGTTTGTTTGTTGCTAGGGATTGAACTCAAGGCTTTGAGTTTGCTAAGCATGTGACCACCCTAGGCTACCCCCAATCTGCTAATAGCACTATCCTTTGTTATATTTAAATTACTTTCTTAATAGAGATGAAAATTTCTAGATAGTCAATATATAGGAGTGTGAATGTTCTCACCAAGTCTGGTTTGAGAATTTTTTTTGGGGGTGGAGTCTCAAACTAGGGTTTCTCTCTAGCCCAGGCTGACCTGGAATTCACTATGTAGTCTCAGGTGGCCTTGAACTCATAGCAATCCTCCTACCTCTGCCTCCCGAGTGCTGGGATTAAAGGTATATGTTATTTTTTAATAAGGCAGGTATAGTGGTTTGATTCAGGTACTCCCCCAAACTTAATGTGTTCTGAATGCTTGATCCCCAGCTGATGGCAGTTTTGGAATTGGAACTGTGGCAGAAAAAGGTTAATTACTAAAAGTAAGAGGGAAGAAAGCAAAAACCAGTAAGGCTGCTGAGTTACCTGCAGGAAGTCTGAACTCTTCCTTGTTCAGCAGCCAACGAATCTCAGAAAAGACCTTGCTGAAAGAAGTCCTTGAAGATAAGACAGACGGGTTAGTGTATACTAGGGCAGAGTGCTGCCCTGAGAAACGGACAGAGAACGCAGTTGCAAGGACAATTAATAAGCATGTCCTGGGAATTGCTTGTGCTTTGAAAAAGTTATTCTGACTCATATAAACTTTACAGCTAGCTGAAATATTTTGTTTCTGTAAGCCCTGCCTAATTGCTTAACTCTACCTCACTGCTACTAGGTATATAAAATGAAGGTAAACCTTTGCTTGGGGCCTGAGCCTTTTGAAAATGATTCCAGCTTTTTGGCCATCAGGTTAATAAACTCCTCTGTTTCTACCCATACTGGTGTTGGTATGATATCTCCTGAGATACTCCCATAATAGAACCTTGTTAGAGCTGTGTTGTTGGGGGTGGGCTTATGGGGGTTATAGTGAGCTTTCCCTTGCCAGCTTTTGGCATACCTTTTTGCCACTGTTTGCAATGCTGTGGCTGAGGTGATATCCACCTTCTCTCTGCTCATGCCATTATTTTCCCTGCCATGATAGAGCTTCCCCATCCAGTCTGTAAACCAAACATTTCCTCCAATAGCTGCCTTTTGGTGAGTTCTTTGTTGAAGCAATGAGAAAGCTGACTGCAACAGTTTTGGTACCAGAGAGTAGGATCAGTTGTTGAAGCTGTAACCCTGATTCTGTGGCTTTGGCCTTTTGGACCTGATTTGTAGGAGGAATTTGGAAGGATTTTAAACCTCAGCCTAAGAGATGCTTTGTAGTGCTGTAAGTACAGCCTGATGGACCATTCTGATATGAGTTGGAAAGACCTGAATGCAGCAAGGACTCTGGACTATGAGGTTTGGTTTATGAGGGTGAAAAAGAACTTTGTCAGGACTGATCTAGAAGCAGTTTGTGTGAGAGGCTTGCTGCATTCTGCCTGTGTCCTGAGAACATGTGCAGGGTTGCATTGCATGGAAATGGACTGGTTGAGCAGATGGAAATGGCACAGAAAGAAATGAAATCTTTGGACCAAAACTGTTGCACATTCAGCTGCAAATGTTTGAGAAATGATAACCATTGAGATTGGGCCAGCTTATCTGTATTAGGCCAGCAGGAAGAATGCGGACTCTTTTGAAGTAGGGCATCTGAATGTTGAAATATTCCTACTCTTCAAAGTTGGCTTTATTTTATCCTGGATAAAAAGTTGGTAGCCCACCTGGTTCTATGGAGTATAACAAATGTAGGAAGAGACGGTCATTGGGTTTGCAACGCAGTTTGTTTTTAGAAATGGCCATGGGCAGTATGAAGCAGGGCTGTTGGATAACCTGCATGTCGGCCTGATGGAGCTATGAGAATGAACCATGGGTCACATTGGAGACCCAGTGAAATGTCAGAGCTATAGGATGGCTGCCAAGGAGAGCTTCCAGCACCCACCAGATGGAGTTTTCCAGAACTTTGAGTAGCCTGAATAGAGGGCTGGAAATGGAACTCCAGACACTGGTTAGAGTTGTTGGACTTGGAGTTATAGAGTTTGATGTTTGTTTTCTTTTTTTTTGTTTTGTTTTGTTTTTTTTGGGTTTTTTTGTTTTTGTTTTAATTCTTGTATTGGTTTGATCTGTCTTTGCTATGACCAATGCTATCTTTTGCAGTGTGCATTTGTTTTGTGCCATCATGGTTTTTTTGTTTGTTTTTTGTTTTTGGTATTATGTCTCAGTTAAAGACCTTAGATTATGGAGATGATTGAATATCATTGGGGTGGATAGAAAGTGTGGAGATTTTTAAAGTTGGACTGAATACATTGCATTTTACATCATGTATGTTTATCAGTTTATGGGGGCAGGAGTGGATTGTAACTGTGTGATTCAGGTGTCACCCATAAACTTAATGTGTTCTGAATGCTTGAACCCCAGCTAGTGGCAGTTTTGGAATTGGAGCCTTATTGGACCTGTGTTGTTGGAGGTGGGCTTGGGGGGCGGGGTTATAGCCAGCTTCCCCTTGCCAGTGTTTGGCACGCCTTCCTGCCACTGTTTGCAGTACTGTGGCAGAGGTGATGTCCACCCTCTGCTCACACCAGTATTTTCCCTGCCATCATGGAGCTTCCCCTCAAGTCTGTGGGCCAAAATAAACCCATTCTTCCACAAGCTGCTTTCTCTCAGGTTCTTTTCTGAGCAGCAACGAGAAAGCTGACTACACCACCAGGTGTTAGGAGTTCAGGGTTGCTCACTACTTTTACTCTATCTCTCCCTTTTCTCACCAGACATCATCTAATCTTACTAAACCAGCACATAGGATTTCCTGTCTTGTACTGGGAGATTTTAGGCATTCTTAGAATAATATAAATCGTACTCCCTGGAGTTTGGAGCCTATCTGTAAACATAGACACTGCTGCCTTTTTCCCATCTAGAGAACATGGAAAGTGATGGGAAGTGGAGAATGGAAGAGCTCTTGGCAGTGTCCCCTTGGAAGCAGGGAGAGTCAGCAACAGCAGATAACATTTATTCTCAACATTTGGAGAAACTAAGATACATGCATTTTCCATGGGCCAATGTGTGCTGAGGAAAGTTGCAGCATTTAAGACATCCCAGATTTTCTGTCCAGGGCTGTCTGCTGCAGAAAAAGGAACTCGGCAATAAGATTTTGTAGCATGTGCTATACTGCTAGAATAAGTTTGTCAGATTTAAAAAAGAGAACTCATCCAGGCATGGTGGCATACACCTTTAGTCCCAGGACTTGAGAGGCAGAGATAGGAGGATCACCATGAGTTCAAAGCAAACCTGGGACTACAGAGGGAGTTCCAGGTCAGCCTGGGCTAGAGTAAGACCCTACCTCAAAAAAAGCCCAAACAATAATAATAATTATTATTGTTATTATTATGATAAACATCCAATATAGGGTATTTATACAATTGTATAATACTGTTACAATATACTAAGTACTGTTTCAATATATTAAGCATTATATCCTTACAAAAGTCTTGTGATGTTATATTATTATTAATATCTTATAGATGAGAAAAATGAAGAACAGAGAAATTTCCATTATGGAACAGTGCTATGAGCCAGAAACTGAGCTCAGAGGACCTACACTCTGACTTGTTCTACTAAGCTGCCAAAATCAAAGCAAATGACAAGTTAGAAGAAAAACAACTTTGAAAGATAATCATAAATGGCTGATTACCTTAGAATATTAAGAGTTCCTCCCAATAAAAAGGCCAGAACCCCAGTAGAAAAAGTTAATGTTTATAAGTTTTTTAAAATATTTTATTTATTTATTTGAGAGAGAGAGAGAAAGAGAGAGAGGAAAGAGAGAATGGGCACACCAGGGCTTCCATCCACTGCAAATGAACTCCAGATGCATGCGCCCTCTTGTGCATCTGGCTTTTATGTGGGCACTAGGGACTCGAACTCAGGTCCTTCTGCATTGCAGGCAAACGCCTTAACCACTAAGCCATCTCTTCAGCCCAATGTTTATAAGTTGATACTTAATAAAATTGGACATTTAGCAAAGAAAAATGCAGATTTTTGTTTTGTTTCCTTCCACCTCCTCTTCAGGGTCTCACTCTAGCCCAGGATAACCTGGACCTCACTCTAGCCCAGGCTAACATGGAACTCACTCTGATGCCCCAGGCTAACTTTAAACTCATAGCAATCCTCCTATATCAGCCTCCCTGAGTGCTGAGACTAAAGGTGTGTGCCACCATGTCTGGCTCAAGAAATGTAGATTTTTACCCAACTGACATACCATCTTTCACCTAACAGTTTGACAAAGAAAGAAAGAAGAGAAAGAGAGAGAGAGAGAGAGAGAGAGAGAGAGAGAGAGAGAGAGAGAGAGAGAGATCTTACTTAGCAAAGTACTCAATGAGGCTAAAAATACACACAAGTTCTGTGGAGGGCAATTTAAAATTACACACCCATACAGTCTCTGACCCAGTAATTCTACATCCTAAAATAATTCACACATGTAAAATAATATTAATAGAAGCTAGCCCCCCCCCAGCCTTTTTGTGATGGCAAAGTCCTGGAACAACCTAAATGTCCTTTCATGGGGTCTGCTTGAATACATTTAATAGTCCAAATAATGGACCAATAAAAAGGCTGAGGAAGCTCTTTTCAACTATGAAATCATGTGTCCTTTTGAGATTTGAGCCACATATTTGTAATTTACATATACAGTATGTGTGTGTGTGCTATGTATGTATGTTTGAGTGAGTGAGTGCAGGTGCGTACACATCATAGGGCATATGTGGAGGTCAGAGGACAATTTGTGGTGTTAGTCCTTGAGGCAGTGCCCCCCACTTTCTCTTCCATGATCACTGCTGTGCTTACGTCTAACCAGGCTAGTTGGTCTTCAAGCTTCTAAGAAATCCTATCCTTTGCTGGGTAGGCATGGTGGTGCACACTTTAATCCCAGCCCTCAGGAGATTGAGGTAGGAGGATGAGTTGTTTAAGGCCAACCTGAGACTGCATAGCGAATTCCAGCTCAGCCTGGGTTAGATCAAGATCCTACCTTGAAAAACCAAGAAAGAGATAGAGAGGGGCAGGGGAAGATGGGCCGTTTGCAGAGTTTCAAGTTCCAATAGAGCAACTCAGTCCTGGAGTAAAATTGACTCCATGTAATTCCCAGAGCTGAAAAGGAAGGAGTCTCAAAGATGCCTGAGGGTACAAGGACACTGTCTCTTTCATACTCAATTAAGTAGTTCCCATCGCCTGTTTCCACTGTGCTCCTGAGGCTCATTCAAACCTTCCACTCAACCACCCGTGACATCTGGTAGTGCAGGTAACGGTGGGCAACCGGCTTTGCTCACAGTCATCCTAGCCACAGTGAAGGTCCTGCAGTTGAGCATCCTTTGTGAAATCCTTTGCGAAGTAAGAGTCACACTTTGTGCTGGACTCCTCCACATATGCAGTTTTTTACATCATCGACATGTATGAATGAGCCTCAATTAGAAGCAATTTCCATTGAGCTGTGGAGAGGGTCTGTGAATTGAGTCAGATTTACATATCCTTCCATCAAGCCTGGCAAACTTAGTGAATTATATGTCTGGTGCCATTCACAGAGGGGGGGCACCGAAAGCCCCTAGATAGCCAAAGACCTGCCATGCTCCAACCCAAGATGACCAGTAGCTCCTCCACCCTCCTCCCTCCCTTCTAAGACAAGTAGCAGGGCCAGGCCCAGAAGCCCCTGGATTCCACCCACTACTGTAAAGCTAAGCTTTCTGATTCATCAGAATTGGATTAAATCCACAGCCCAAAATAGTTATTCCCACATTCCCCTGCAGAAACCTCACTTTAGATAGCACGGTCTGCTGAAAATAAAGGAGCCAGGACTGAGAACCAGCTCTAGGCTTCTCCCACTCCCACCATCAGCTCGGACACTAGGGATGAAATTTTCCTTTGTGTTGTTTGAAAGGTGGCATCGAGTTTCATGATGTCTGATGCTTTGACAAAAAGAATAACTTGCCGTGCATAGTGTTTAGTGCCTATAATCCCAGCACTTGGAGGTTGAGATGGGAGGATCACTGGGAGTTCTAGGCCTTCCTGGGTCTACAGAATAAGTTACAGGTCAGCCTGAGCCAGAGTGAGACCCTGTCTGAAAGAAGGAAAGAGAAAGAGAAAGGAAAGAATAAAGGAGAAAGAAAGAGCGGGAGGGAGAGAGAAAGGGAAGGAAGTGGAGGGGAGATAAGGGAAGAGGAAGAAAGTGGAGGGGAAGGGAAGGGAAAGAAAGGGAAGGGAAGGGAAAGGAAAGGAAAAGGGAAGGGAAGGGGAAGGGAAGGGGAAGGAGAAGGGGAAGGGATGTGTTCTGAATGCTTGATCCCCAGCCAATGCCAGTTTTGGAATTGAAACTTTATTGGAGTTGTGTTGTTGGGTGTGGGCTTATTGGGTTATAAGCCAGCTTCCCCTTGCCAGTGTTTGGCACACCTTCCTGCTGCTGTTTGTAGTGCTGTGTCAGAGGTGATGTCCAGCCTCTGTTCATGCCATCATTTTCCCTGCCATCATGGGCTTCCCCTCAAGTCTGTAAGCCAAAATAAACACATTCCTCCACAAGCAGCTTTTGGTTGGTTCTTTTCTGAGCAGCAATGAGAAGTTGATTGCAATAGGAAAGAAAGGGGAGAGAAGGGGAGGGGAGGGGAGGGGAGGGAAAGGAGAAGGAGAGGGGAAGGGGAAGGGGAAAGAAGGGGAAGGGGAAGAAAGGGGATAACTGTTCTTGCATCTATTAGCCAAGGACTGTTCTTTGGATGTCAAGTTCCCAGTGACAGACACATGGACCCTAAACTCCTGACATAAAGGGGTTACATTTGGCCCAGCCGCCCAATGACCTCTTCCCCCTCCTTACATTATTCCTGTGCTATTTCATACAAGCCCTCTTAGAGGTGAGTCTCTCATTTTATTTATTTTTTAAAATATTTTATTTATTCATTTTTCAAGCAGAAAGAGAGAGAGAGCATACCAAGGCCACCACCTTGTGGGTCTGGCATATGTGGGTACTGGGGAATTGAACCGGGGGCCTTGGGCACTGGAGGCAAGTGCCTTAACCACTGAGCCATCTCTCCAGCCCCGAGTCTCTCATTTTAATGTCCTGTCGTGCAAAGAAACTACCCGGTATTTATGAGAACTACCCAGTATTTATGAGAAGCATTGACTGGTCCTCCAGTATGTGTACACTCCTGCCCCAAGTAGGCAAATTACGGTTCCCTTTGAGTCCTCCAGCTTGTGGGACGGTTGCAATAATGAGAGGTTGGGAAAGGTAAGAAAGACAATGGAGGGGTCGCCCTCCAGTGCTCTTAGGCTTGGCTGGTTCTGCATGTGCAAATCCTAGGAGCCAGCTTTTTTTTAAAACTTTATTTATTTATTGTGGGGGGGGGGAGGATACACCAGGGCCTCTTGCCACTGCAAACGAATGTCAGTGCTTGCTCTACTTTTTTTGGTCCAGTTTATTGTGAGTAGATTGGGTATTGAATCCTGGCTGACAGGCTTTGCAAGCAAGCCCTTTAACCACTGAGCCATATTCCCAGCCAAGTACCCAGCTTTTGGCTTGCTAAAAGGATAATACAGCCCAGCATTGGGGTCCAGGCCAATAATCCCAACACTTGGGAGGTAGACTCAGAAGGTCAAGGTCATCCTTGGCTACTGCATAGCTATTTTGAGGCCAGTATGAGCTACATGAAAGCCTGTCTCAAAATAAAGTTCATTTAAAAAACCCACACAAGATTTCTGTATACATTCTTTCTACCACCTGAGTTTTTCTTTGGGCCCATTATTCCTCCTTGACTGGAGATGTAGAATGCTTGGCTAGCATGCAAGAAACCTTGGGCTCTATCCCCAGGACCAGAAATGGTAGCACATCTAAAAAAAAAAATGCAAAACAATGTAAGAGGCAAGTGTGGTGGTATGTGCCTGCAATCCCAGCTCTTGGGAGACAGAAACATGAGGATCATCTAAAGTTCAAGGCCAGCCTGGGCTAGATAGCCAGCTCCAGGCCTGCCTCAAAGAGGGAGGAATAGAGGAGAGGAAGGAGAGAGGGAGGGAGGGAGAAAATGGACAGATGGGATAGAGATCAGAGACAATAGGGAGTTTGGGAATGATGAAGAATAATTGATGAGACAGTTCATGACATCAAGACACGATTTTATGGTAGAATTTCCAAGATCTTTTTCAGGAGCCAAGACGTAATGAGTATGTCACCTTTTTATTAAACTGGAATATTTGAAGCAAAAATTTTGCCACAGATATCCAGGACACACTGACTCACAGTGTGGCTAAGCCAGCATGATTTGAAGGCATCTAAGAGAGAGGAAGGATGTGATTACCTCACCCCTGTAGCGGGGTGAACCCCTGCCAGGAGTAGGCTCTAATGCGCACTCCACTCTGAAGGCTGCCTGAGCAATCAACTAGCATTCACTCCTAGACAGAGCCATCGCCCCTGAGCTGCAGACCCGGGCCCCTTTCATTCAGACGCTATCAAATTCACCTTCAGCACTCTCCTCGCTGCTTGCTAGCTTAGAAGGAACAGAAACTCCAAAGCCTGCTGAAAGGAACCTGTGTATAAAGTGGAGGCTTTGTCTTTCTAGTCATTTTCAGGTCAATCTCCAAACACTAAAAAGATCTAATTCATTTATTTCCAAAACCTGTTCAGGGATCTATGGTTAATTTTGACTGAAAGCTAAGAAAATTAACTTTCCAAGTTTAATTTCATTTAGTTTAGGGTCCAATGATGTGAAACAGGGTCTCCCACTATATAGCCCAGGCTGTTGTTGAATTCAGGGTTTTCCTTCTTAGCCTCCCAAAGGCTAGGATTTCAAGCAGGTGCCACCATGTCCTGCTCTTACTGACTTACTATATATATGATATATATTTTTTTTTTGAGGTAGGGTCTCACTCTAGCCCAGGCTGACCTGGAACTCACTCTGTAGTCCCAGGCTGACCTCCACCTCATGGCAATTTTCCTACCACTGCCTCCTGAGTGCTGGGATTAAAGATGTGCACCATGCCTATTTATTTGTAGTCCACAAAGCATCATCATCATATAAGAGCTGAAGGAAATTAATCACTTCTCCATGAGGCAAGCTATTTTGTGTGTGTATGTGTATGTGTGTGTGTGTCTTTTCTCTCACTCTCTCAAATATTTTTTTATTTAGGAAATCTATTAGATAGATAGATAGATAGATAGATAGATAGATAGATAGATAGATAGATAGAGATAGAGATATATTAGGGCCGGACAGATGGCACAGCGGTTAAGGCACTTGCCTGCAAAGCCTAAGGACCCTGGTTCAATTCCCCAGTACCCATGTAAGTCAGTTGCACAAAGTGGTGAATGTGTCTGGAGCTTCTTTGCAGTGGCTAAAGGCCCTGGCAGGCCCATTCTCTCATTCTCTCTCTCTCTCTCTCTCTCTCTCTCTCTCTCTCTCTCTCTCTCTCTCTCTCAAATAAAAGTATTTTTTAAAAACTTAAAAAATTTAAGCCAGGCATGGTGGTGCATGCCTTTAATCCCAGCACTGGGGAGGCAGAGGTAGGAGGATCAGCATGAGTTCAAGGCCACCGTGAGACTACGTAGTTAATTCCAGGTCAGCCTGGGCAAGAGCGAGACCCTACCTTGAAAAGCCAAAAAAATATATTTTTTTAATTTAAAATTTTTTAAAAATAAAAATTTTAAACCAAAGAAAGAGGCTGGGAGATATCTCAGCAGACACTTTCTTGGCGGGCATGCTGACCAGAGTTTGAATCCTCAGCACCAATGTCAAGCCACACACAAAGTGGCACATGTGTCTGAAGTTTGCAGTGGCAGGAAACCCTGATATGCACATCAACATACACACACATTCACAAATAAATAAGAAATTAAAAAAGTGAAGCAATGATAATAAAAAGTTTATAAGAAAAACATTCAAAGTGACTAATATATACTTAATTAATGTTTGCCATAAAGCTTATTTTTGTGTGTGTGGAACTAGAGATTAAACCCAGGTCCATGCTAGAGCTATGTCCCTGCCAGCCTCATTCATGCCTGCTGGGCCAGCACTCCATCACTGAACTATATCCCCTGCCCTAGTTTTTAGTTATTTGTTTGGGGGTTTTGTTTTTATTTATTTGAGGTAGTGTCTTACTCTATCCCAGGCTGACCTGAAACTCCCTCCATAGTCCCAGGTTGACCTCAAACACACAGCAATCCTCCAACCTCTGCCTCCTTAGTGCTGGTATTAAACACGGCCACCACACCCTGATCCTACATTTTTAATTTGTTTTTTATTTATTTGCAAGCAGAGAGAGAGAGAGAGAGAGAGAGAGAGAGAGAGAGAGAGAGAGAGAGAGAGAGAGAGGAAGAAGAGAGACAGAGAATGGGCATTGCAGAGCCTCTTGTCACTGCATGAGCTACTTTGTGCATCTGGCTTTATGTGGTACTTATTGGGAGATCATATAAACCCAGGTGTTATGGTTTGATACAGGTGTCCCCCACAAACAATTGAATGTGTTCTGATAGATCGATCCTCAGCTGATGGCAGTTTGGGTTTTACAACCTCGATGAAGCTGTGTTGTTGGGGGCGAGTTTATGGGGGTTATAAGCCAGCTTCCCCTTGCCAGTATTTGGCACACCTTCCTGCCGCTATTTGCAGAGCTGTGGCAGAGGTGATGTCCAGCCCTCTGCTCATGCCATCGTTTTCCCTGCCAGAATGGAGTCTCCCCTCGAGTCCGTAAGCCAAATAAACCCATTCCTCTACAAGCCACTTTTGCTCGGGTTCTTTCTGCGCAGCAACTAGAAAGCTGACCCCAACAGTTTTGGTACCAGGACGTGGGGTCATCTGTTGCTGCTGAAACCCTGATCTTGTGGCTTTGGTTTTCTGGAAGTGATCTACAGGAGGAATATGGAAGGATTTGAACTCCCAGCCTAAGAGGTGCCTCGCAGTGTTGTGAGTACAGCTTCATGGATCATTCTGGTCAGAGTTAAAAGACCTGAATGTAATGAGAACTATGGACTGTGAGGTTTGGCTTACGAGGGGGAGAAAGAACTTGGTCAGGACTGTGCCAGAAGCAGTTTGCATGTGAGGCTTGCTGCATTCTGCCT